>JABUQX010039818.1:25000-34254 GCA_015478945.1 Trachelipus rathkii | reverse complement strand
GCTTTATCCGGAGTTATTCTTGGAGATGACAAAGAAAGCCGACCCTATGCTTTCTTTTCCTCCACCCAGTCGGCTATTGAAAAAAGATATGATGATATAAGTAAACAATTATTAATACTAAACAAAATGTTTAACAAATTCGGGTACCTACTAAGTGGTAGGAAAATAACGATATATACTCATTTGAAAGAATTAATCACCTTATATAACAAAACAAATGATGTATTAAATCAAAACGCAAAACAAGTCCGTCAACTTAATTTACTAAGCTCTTATAATGTAATTTTCAAATTAATTAGTATAAAATCCAATCCGTTAAACGAATATATCTTTAAAAATAATCCAAATTTTCAAATAGCAAACAAACAAACAAACAAAAAGAGAGTGAAAACCCCTCGTAAATATTTCATTCACAAGCCCTTTAAATCCTACAAATATTACTATAGGGGAAGGCCATAAAAATAGTTGTCGTGAAGTAGTAGAAAATAGTACGCATGCCGATCGGCCATTTAACCAACCGCAGATGTTACCCGAGACACGTGTCGCTTTAGAAAGGAATTTACTATCCAGGTATGAAAGAGAAAAGGAAAAGGATGATAAAAGAGAGAATAGAGAAATATTAGAAGAATTAACAGTAAATTTGATTTCAGAATGCAATAAACGAAATAAGCTAGTGATAGATAGATTCTTAAAAAGTATTGATTACAAAAACATAAGCGAAAAGCAAAAAGAAGATACATTTATAAAGTCATTAATCAATAACCGAGAAAAAAGTGGGTTGAAAATGATGGAACAGAATTATTGGTTTAATAAAGAAAGTCTAAAGCTTTATGTGGACGTGTCACTGGGGTATTCTCGTGTCATTTTGCCCGAGACCTGCGTACCGGAAGTGGTAAGGACGTTGCACTTGCAAGGTCACCTCGGGATTAAGAGAACGGAAATTGCAGTGAAGTCGGAGTTTGTATTTGAGAAGATTCACTCGCGGGTTAAAGAGATCGTTAGAGCTTGTAATGAATGCCAAATAAACAAAAGCGCTCGCACTATTAGTCCTAATTATGGACAGTTCAAAGAGGTGACCTATAAGTTTGAAATGTTGCAAATTGACATATTAAAAATGAGCCCCTGCCGGGGTTATAATATTTGTTTACTGCGCATCAGATAGGTACAGTAGTTTATCTTTTGGCTCATCCCTTTAACAGAGATGAATGCTGAAACGTCATTAAAGGTATTATTGTATGAGATTTTACCTTTTCACTGGAGTGCTGACAAAATCCTAGAGTTGACTAATCGAGGCTTTTAAAAGCTCATCGTTGAAGAGGTCTGTCAAGATGATCTGTGGGCAGAACTTCTGTCGCACAGTGGGGAGCTGCCCACAAGCAACGGAATGCATTGAAATATAGGACATTGCGAGTCTTATTAACTAGCTCGTTGTTATTGTTAATCGAAAACGAGTTAACATCAACGATGGGTTATCAGTCCTACCGTTGTGTCGCGCTTTTTGCCAATTAGGACGGCCGCCTCTAAAGAAATGGATAACAGCGTTCTTCAGGTGCTATTTGGCCAAAATGTGAATATACCTGGGAGATTAGTAGAGTCAGAGAGACCTGGAGAAGCTATGTGTTATGATAAATATTTAAACAAGTTAGCTTTAAAGTTTTGTGCTCAGCCGCTGGCACCGAGAGCCACTTTGAAGAACCGATCCGTGTTCGTTCCTAAAAATTTGAAGGAAACAAAGCTAGTTCTTGTAAGAAACAAACAATATAATTTAGGCAAGCTAGAAGCAAAGTATAAAGGGCCTTATAAGGTATTGCGCTTCACTAATAATACAGTTTATATCTTAAAAAATGGTCAGCCTGTAGCAGAGAATTTAAGAAACATAAAGATCTATTACCATTTAGCGGAGGCCGATCAGAGTAGAAAATAGCAGAAAAATAAAAATAATAAAAATTGTGAGAGAAAGAAATCATAGGTAGACAACCTCTTACTAATCTTTTCTTTTACAGGTAATTCGGTCAAAGGTTATGTAATTAGAAATTTTGCAAGTGCAAAGATTGTGTACACAAATTATTGAATAATAATATTTAGTAGTTGTAATTTACCCTCCTCAAGTAGTTTTCCACCTATCTTCCTTCCTCTATCCTTGAGATTGTTTGTAATAGAATTAAGGAAGGCATTCTGTGTGGCTAACTATCAAACATATTGAAATTATCTCAAATGGAAGCTCTCTTCCATTTGCTGTTCCAATTTGTTTGAGCTATACTCCAGGGACACCACTTTGATCTGGTAAACGTTCGTTTACCCGATGCAAAACTAAGGAGAGAGGGAGGGGCACCTAGGTGCTATATTTCCCCTATATAAGTAGGGGAATAAAAGCTCTCAAACTCCTTGAATTACAAGTGGAAAAATACTGGAGGCATACGAATGCCTAACAATGCCAACTTTTTAGGGTTAAAGATTCAAACTTGTAACGGATTGGGGAGCGCTTGTGGAAGCCGCCTTGAGAGGCCCCAGCCGAAGGGATTATTATTTTAGACGCCGGACGAATCGGTCGTGTTGTCAGATATCATAGGGCCAACAAAGCCGGCAGTTTGCCGTGTCATTATTATTATATCCAATTAACTTTGTCTATTCCATAATTAAGTACTTTCTGACCATTGTGATTACAAAATTTGATTATTCACTCTGTCCATATAATTTTTCATGTGCACATTAATAAAGTAAAAAACGAAAACTTTTCACTCAATCATCCAATTATTAATTTATTATTTAATTGTCTGAGTAAAACCTCAGATGATATTATGATATATATACTATATATTATAATTATAATATATTATATATATAATATATATATATATATTATATATATATATCTATATATATAAATAATATATATTATATTATATATATATGATATGTATATATATATAGGTGATGAGTATAATAATATATATATATATATATATATATATATATATATATATATATATATATATATATTATATATATATATATATATATATATATATATTATATATATATTATATATATATATTATGTTATATATATATATATATATATATATATATATATATATATATATATATATAATATAAATATATATATATATATATATATATATATATATATATAATATATATATATATATAATATATATATAATATATATATAATATATATATATATATATATTTAATATATTTATTATATAATATAATATTATAGTATATATTATATATAATATATATATATATATATATATATTATATATATATAATATATATATATATATATTAATATATATATATTTTTTTTTTTTTTTTTTTTTTTTTTTTTTTTTTTTTTTTTGTTAAAGCACTCTTTTGAGGGTACTCTCGGTGCTACACCGTCCCCAAACCTTGGGTTAAGGCATAGCACCGCTCACTCAACTCCCCAAGACTAGCCTGATTATTCCTAGGCTTCCTTTAATTGCTTCTATAGCTATCTCCTCGGTTCCAATTTTAGCAGGGATCTTTTGTAGATAGGTTACTAGAGAGGTTTTTAGATGCGGTAGACCCATACACTGGCACCACTCCACCTCCTCCATCTCCCTACATCCTTCTGATGGCAATAATTCGTAGTTCTTTGATATTTAATTTCTTTCTCCCTTTCGTAGAGGGCCAAATTTTCATCGTATGGGACACCTACCTCTATTAGTTGACATGTTCTTGTTGTTTTATTGACTAATACAATATCCGGTCTATTACTTTGTACAAATATGTCGGTGGGTATGCCAAAATCATATAGAATTTGGATATGGTCATTATCTACTATTGCTGGAGGTTTGTAATTCCAATGATTATTAGGAGTATCAATATTATATAGTTTGCATAGTCTGTAGTGAATGAGCTTGCATATGGTATTATGTCTTTCTGTATATATTCCCATACGTAGCATAGTCTTACATCCGGATAATATGTGGGGCACAGTCTCCGCGTCTTTTTCACACATCCTACATCTATCAGAGCAATCGACTCCTTCGATATGCTTTTTGAACCAATTGGTTCTTAAGCACCAATCCTGAGCTGTAATCAGCGTTCTCTCATCATTTATTTTTAAAAATCCCCTCGCAATTGTTTCTATCGATTTTTCTTTGTTGATAAAGGTCTTGTTCAATACTTCTTTTTTAAAGTGTTGGGCGTGTCTATGTTCTTCCCATTCTACATTATCGGCTTTCTTTCTTGCTGTTTTATAAGATTCCTTTAAGATTTTAGTTCTTTCTTTGAGGTTTTTCTCATTCCATCCATTCTGTGTTCTGATATCGATGTTAAATTCATGGAGGTAGTCATTTGCCTTTTTTGTTATTGAAGTTGTTCCAGCCTTGCAATCTTCATGTTCTTTTAACCAACCAATGAATTTGGTTCCTTTTCCTTCTATATATTCTGCTAATCCTACTATTTCATTTTTGTGGGTTCTATCTATATGTGGCATTCCCATACCTCCTTCATTTCTCGGGATGTATATACGGGCTGTGCACTGGTTTTTGTAGATTATTTTGTGTGCATGGAGGAGTTTCCTTGTTGTTGTGTCTAGAGTATTTATTTCATGCTGGTACCAGTCTATAATTCCAAAACTAAATCTCATTACTGGCATTTCCAATACCTTAATTGCCTCTATTTTGTTTTTTGGTTTTAATTCAGTTTTTAATATTTTCTTCACTCTTGAGATGTATTCCTTTTTAATTCTCTCTTTCATAATTTTGTTTTCAATCCTGTCTGACTCCTCTACTCCAAGGTATTTGTAAGTTCCTTCCTGTTCCAGTTCTTTGATTTCCATGTTATTAACTATGATGTTTTCAGCATGTATCTTTCTACCTTTGTTCATAACTATGAACGCACACTTTTCCAATCCAAAATCCATTCTAATATCCGATGAAAAATCACTGACCACCTTTATCTGTCTCTCTGCCTCTGTTTTGTGTATGTATATGTATTTATGAATGTATTAGAAGCAGATGAGAGATTCTCTTTTCTTTCTTCTCTGTTCTTTTATTTATTCTGTATCCATGCTGTTAGATAGGTGTGTGTGTGTGTGTTCTTAGATTTTAACTATAGAAGAATGAGCATAATTGTATTGTCAGTGGCCAGACAGATAGAGAGAATAGATGAAACTGTTGAAAAGACAAATCAAAGAAGAAGGTATGCTAACTAGATGGTCCGTTGATTTTGTAATTTGTTATGATGATAATAATATACACCTCGTGAAGTGTGATGAAAACATCTGCGTGAAAGATTCACCTTTAGCAGAAGATAAACAACTATGGAATTGGAGAAAAAAAGAGTAGGAAAAAGAGGAAGAAGCGAAGTTAGAATTTGAATTATTTGAAAGTGCCAGAGAGATCGGGAAGAAGAGGAACCAGAATGAAATTATTGCTTTTTTCTTATATGGATAAATATAGTTTAGTATCGCAGATATATTGAACGATTCCGGTAAGATTTATAAAAAGCAAGAATTTCTCTTAAGGTAACGTTTCTGAGATGATTAGCACTATAGGTTCAACCTGAGTTAAAAATGAAAACTATAGGTTCGTGAGGTTTAGTTGAAGGATAGAAAGTGAAATATGTGTGTACGCTTCTGTGCCAGGGAAAATGACATCAGTTATGAGTTCTGTACACTCCTGGGGGAACCTCTTCTGGAATTTTAAGAGAAACACGATCTTGCAAGTCCAGCCAGATTTCAGCCCAAAGTATCAAAATAATTTCTTTATCGTTTCTTCCTGCTTTAATGCTCTAAGAATTGAAGAGAAGACAGAGTACAAATTAAAAGGTGGTCGGAGGCACCCAGAGAAGACTAGAACTTAATATAGTACGATATAAGGGAAAGAATTGAATGTTAAGAAAGGTTTAAAACGTCGATTCATCTCTGATCATTCAAGAAGCATAGGTTTGGCATCAACTACTCAAAGTTGTTATGGTTACAGAATTAACATTCAATTAGAAAATTTAATTAAGTTTCCTTTCTTTTAAGGATTGATTTAAAATTTCTAGAAAGAACAGTGGTTAAAATAAAATGTATTTGTGGTTGTTACAGTGCGAGAGGTGTCCACCCTTATATAATATACTAACCACATACTAATAAATAGTAATATAACATATATATATATTATATATATATATAATATATATTAATATATATATATATATATATATATATTATATTATAATATATATATATATAGATATATATATAACTATTATATGCGAGCTTAGTAAAACAGAATAAAATTCCTAGCCCCAAAAACAATGCAATATTCTTATGTCACACTATTCACCCACAAATTCCTTTAAAAGACAAATAAATAATTAAACTGCTCAAAAGGTTGAAAACCAATCAGGAAGATCTCTTATTTACTCCTATAGAAGTTCTCCACATTATTAAAAACGTTTAAAGCTCACAAGCACTAGTTCCCGACCATATATCCAATATCCACCTCAAACGCCTAGGGACCAATGCTATCCGCAGCCCTAACGCAAATATTTAACGTTGCATGGCAAACAAGTCCTTTACCAGTTTTATGGAAACATATACATATTAAAATAAGTGTTGGCCGAGCACAGACATTTTGAGCACCGCACCGCACCGCACTGCACCGCACCGCACCGCACCGCACCTGGCGTCGGCCAACCCTAATTAAAACCAGATAAATCACCCAATAACCAACTTCGTATAGGCTATGTCATTACTTCTACAATATCCTTTATAGAATAAAATTAATCCTTACTCCTCTATCAGATTCACAATATGGGTTACGACAAAAGCACTCTACTACCACTCTCCTAACCGATTTAACCCAACACATCCTCACGGGTATTAACCAAACTCTCCCTCCCCCCTCAACGTACTCTTCTAGTAGCAATAGACATCAACAACCAAGGCACCTTTTATAGATAAAGTCTTCAACACTGAAAAAACACATTAAAAAAAAAAAAAAAAAAAAAAAAAAAAAAAAAAAAAAAAAAAAAAAAAAAAAAAAAAAAAAAAAAAAAAACAAATCTTCTATCCGGTCGCAAAGCCAGAGTCATCCAAGGATGCCACTTCTCCCGTAATTTCAAATTATATAATAGATGCCCCACCTCCTGGGATCCATTCTTTCACCTACACTTTAATCTTTTATACACGACCTTCTTCATCTCCCTTCCCCTTCTTTAAAAATTAATAGCTATGTTTGATGATCTAACAATCATAGCACAAAATCCTCCAATAGACACACCATGCGGAGAACTGCAACAATATATAATTCAACTGGAGTAGAATGACCGAATCATCTCAAATATCCACTCAAATATCCACTACTAGCCCCAGACAGAAGAGAATCTAAAATCCACTCAGCTATTTTCCTATCAAACAACAGACTCTTTCTTAAGAAACAAAAACAACCCACCCTCCTAGGTTTGATCTTTGATAAACATATGACATCACTCACCACATCAACAATATCACTTCAAGAGCCACACATAAACTAAATGTACTGAAAACTCTAACTGGCACAGACTTTATCTAACATACAGAAACTTTCACAATAATATACAGACAATACCTCCGCCACTTCCTAAATTGTATCATCTCCCTGGGTTCTCACAATACCACAATGCAATATTCAGAAATAGAAACGGTGCAGAATAAAGGTCTCATCATAATAACAGATTGTCTTCCCTCAACTCCCATCCATCATTTAGAAACTGAAACAAAAATTCTATTATTAAAAGTCCATCTTGACAGGATTGATTGTCAATTTTGCAAAAAATCACTCTCAAATGATCAAACCCTGCATCAAACATTACAGGAACCCCCCTGCACCAAGAAGGAAAAAAAACACACCAACATATATAGCACTCTCCCCCCCCCCACCTTACCTCTAGATTCTCGAATACAAAAATACCTCTATACTTAAAGCATACCCACCTGAAACATCCCCTACAGAACAAAACTTGGACCGTCAAACCCGCGTACTACTACTACTACTACTACGACTACTACTACTACTACTACTACTACAAGTAGTAGTAGTAGTCCGCGTAATGCTGTCCCGCCTCCATTCTGGGCACCATCCCTCCTTTCAAGAATATAAATTCAAATTTAATAAACCCTCCCCCAACAGTCAAAGATATCTTTCCCAGACTAACGATGACACAGAACACCTCCATACTACCATGACTTAACGGACATCAGGCGCAACTTCAATGCGATCATTCAAACGGACTTCTGCACACGCCCTGCTCTGGTGGTAAAATATTTTGAGGTAGCCTGTTTCTAGTAGGAGGGGAGCGGGAGGCTATAAAGTATATATATAGCTAAACTTCAGATGCGATCATATTCAACGGACTTTACTGCACATGCTGCTAGCCTCTTTTAGAGTTGGAAAATATTTGATTTTATTAAGGTAGCCCTACGTTTCTTATAGTAGTAGGGGCAGCGGTGAGGCTATAAAGTATATAATATTATATATGATATATATATATATAATATTACTACTATATATGTTATATATATATATATATATATATATTAATAGTTATTATAGTATTATATTATTTATTATGATATATATTTATCTCTATATTGATATTATTATATTATAAACATTATATATATATATCATTATAACTGAGAACCTGAATATATAAGAGGCTATAGCTAAGTATGATATATATATAATATATATATATACTATATATATATGCATTATACTATATATATATATATATATATATATATAATATATATTATATATAAATATTATTATTATATATGAAAAACTATAAATTAATTTAAATCTTAGAAGCTTCCATAATGTTTAGCTGATGATATATTAACGCCCATAAGAACTCTCTACTCCTAATTTATCTTCAATTTATCATGTAGATGTATATAATTTTTCTCAGTCTGAATGAGGTGGGAAATGCGCGGGGCGGAGCGATTGTATATTTTAGGCGTTTTAGACTAATTATAATTTTTTTTTTTTGCTACTCTATTTGTTTAAGGCCCCATTTTGCTTATTTTAATTGAAATAATTCTATAGTTCTGTTATGATAAAAGCCACATTAATCACTTAAATATTTTTACCTTCATGCTTAATAGAAACATAATATAATATATATATATATATTATTATATTATAAATATATATATATATATTATATATTATATATATATATATATACTCATATATATATATATAATATATATATATATATG
>JABUQX010039818.1:0-15000 GCA_015478945.1 Trachelipus rathkii | reverse complement strand
GTTACACTAAGGCTAACGAACTACACAGACGACCCGCTTCACTCCTACGCGGCGACCAGAACGGCAATCGCCAGAGGGAATCGGATATCACAGGAGCAATGTCCGAGGTGGTGACCCACGGGGCATCTCAATTGGTGCCGCACTCAAATATCCATCTAGGGGTAAGGGCAGGCGCAAAAGTATCAGAGGGTTATGTCCCCACGACACCCTTCTCCCATCCGGCAACCACACATTTACCTTATACCAACTCCAACAATCTAATATCTTAATCTAAATCACCTCCTACACTTTAAACAAACTATTAATCCTTAAATCTTCAAACTAAATTGTCCAGCAAGGCCAATACGTATTATGGTTCCCAAAAAGAAAGAAATGGCTAAACAACCAGCATTTATAATAACCATCTTGATAAATTACTAAATACAAGAGACCGCAATCCACCCAAGAAAATTCCTATCAGTAATAAATGCAAATGAATAGACCAGATCCACTCCATAATGAGGGGAATGGAGATTAGTTCAATCAAAGGACCCCACAATGTTGATTTACGCCAGGTTGTCTCAGATAGGTAAGAATTGACCTACCGGTGTATCTAAACATTTTCATGAATTCTGCATATGAACAATTAATATAGATATATATATAAAATAGAATAATAATGAAGTAGATAAATGAATAAAATAAAATGATAAAACATAAGTATATAGTGAGAGGAAAGTTGCTTAGTGGTTAAGGCATCTACCAAAGAATAAGAAGGTTAGTATGAGAAGATCTATCTATAACAAGAAGTAGTAAATAGATCTTAGTAGACTTAGATACCGACTATAAAAAAAATATATTAGAAAATAACCAGTAAAGTTCAAAATATATACCAGCATGTACTGAAACCAGAACTTTATGTAGAAAAAGAATGAAAATATAAAAATAATCGCGGAAGGTTTAGTAACTTTAGTTCTAATATGAAGGTTTGTTCATTTAACTTTAACCTTAAGAGAATAAATTGTACATTTAAATTTAACTAAACCAAAAGGTTGTTCACTTAAATTTAACACTAATACAACACGTTCGTTATTCACTAAACTTTTACATTAAGACATTGGGATTTTATGGCACTCATCAAAATCGAAACTCCTCCCTTCCTTCCTTTCTCCCTTCCTCCCTCTCATTCCTCTCCACTCTCGTACACACACACATTTCCCCCCCCCCCACACCACTCGTCTTCACCATTTCTTTTCATGTTTGCTTCAGTTACTGCAAGCAAATTAACTTTTACTTTAAGAAAAGTGGTTGTCCACTTAATTTTAAATTTAAGACAAATGGTTGTTTACTTTAAATATATAAGACAAAGAGTTGTCACTTACGTTTAAATCTAAGAAAAAGGTTGCTAATTCAACTGTAACTCTAGGACAAAGAGTTGTTTACTTAACATTAGTATAAAGGGTAGTTCATTTGTCTTAAACGCTGCTCATCAAAATATTGCATACTTAATAAGTGTGTAAGGCATAGGGTTATTTTGAATCAATTTCACCTAAATTGTAAATTTAAAAATAACGATCGAAATTTTTGATTATCAATGGTTTCCTTTCATATAACATTTATTCATTAATTCTTCTATTCATTATCCATCTACTATCCATCCATTTACTATCCATCTACTACTTCCACTTTTTGTCAATCTATTTCACTCATATATTATGTCCTATTATGTTCCCTTATAAAAATTTCTATTTGTTCTTTTCTCTTTAAATATTTTTCTCTGAACTTTTTTTTAAAACGAAACAATTGAAATGGAATTCAAGATACTTTTTTAGGGTAATGCTGTTGGAGCACTATTTGGGAATTATAATGTCAAAGATATGTACTATTGTGTATTATCTACCCACACCCACACCCACACCCACACCCACACCCACACCAACACCACACCCACACCCACACCCACACCCACACCCACACCCACACCCACACCCACACCCACACCCACACCCCACACCCACACCCACACCCACACCCACACCCACACCCACACCTACACATCAACACTCACAAACACACACACACAAACATATATATATATACTATGTGATATATATTCATGCAACATCATATTTTTATCGGTTTCATATATAATATATATAATATATTATATATATATATATATATATTATATATATATATTATTAAATATATATATATAAGTATATATATATTATAATAAATATATATATATAATATATATATATATATATATATATTATATAATATATACGTATATATATATATATAATATATATATATATATATATATATATATATATATATATATCTATATATGAGTAATAATAAAACAATTTGAAACATCATCCAAAAATAATGAAATTCAAATTTGTAATTCTAATTTCAGTTTGAATTTTCATTCAACCTTTTATTTCAGCAACGTATTTACAAAGTAACTTTCATTTAAATTAACTTGTCAAATAATTTCAATTAAATATTAATTAAACTTCAAAATAGTACTAGCAATGTTTGTAATAATAATAATATGATAATAATAATAATAATAATAATAATAATAATAATAATAATAATAATAATAATAATAATAATAATAATAATAATAATAATAATAATAATAATAATAATAATAATAATAATAATAATAATAATAATAATAATAATAATAATATCAATAATAAGAAATAAAAATAATTAATAATAATAATAATAATAGTACTGAATAATAGCAATTAGCAACAGCAACAATAATAATAATAATAATAATTAAAGAGTAATAATAATAATAATAATATAATAATAATAATAATAATAATAATAATATAATATATAATAATTAATAATAATAATAATAATAATAATAATAATAATAATAATTTATTATTATTATTATTATTATTATTATTATTATTATTATTATTATTATTTATTATTATTATTATTATTATTATTATTATTATTTAATTATTATTATTATTATTATTATATATTATTATATTATTATTATTATTATTATGATTATTACTATTGTTTATTCTTATTTTATTATAATAATTATTATTAATATAATTTATTATTATTATTATTATTATTATTATTATCATTATTATTTATTATTATTATTTATTATTAGATTATATTATTATTATTATTAATATTATATAATATTATTATTATATTAATATTATATTATTATTATTATATTATTATTATATATATAATATATTATATTATTATTATATTCATTATTATTATTATTATTATAACTATTATTATTATTATTATTTTTTGAACCTAAGTAAAATCTAGCAAATGCCTTTATTATAATATTATTATTATTAATAATCTGTAGCATTTATTATTATTTTATTATTATTATTATATTATTATTATTATTATTTATTATTATGTATTATAGCAAAAATATTATTTAATTAGTATTATTCGTTAGAATTGCTAATCGCAATTAATAATATCAATGGTTATTAATTATTATTATTAATTATATTATTATTAATTATTATTATATATTATTATTATTATTATATTATTATTATTATTATTATTATTTATATTATTATTATTATTATTATTATTATTAATTATTATTATTATTATTATTATTATATTCATTATTATTATTAATACTTATTATTATTATATTTATTATTATTTATATTATTATTATTATTATTATTATTATTATTATATTAATTATTATTATTATATATTATTATGTATTAATTATTATTATCATTACTATCATAATTATTATTATTATGGTTATTATTATTATATATTCATTATATATTATTTATTATTTATTATTATTATTATTATTATTATTATTATTAATTATTATTATTTATTATTTATTATTTAGTATTATATTATTATATTATTATTATCCATTATGATTATTATTATTCTTATTCTTATTCTTATTATTATTATATATTATTTATTATATTATTATTATTATTATTATTTTATTATTATTATTTATTTATTAGGATTATTATTGATTATTTATTATTAATTATTATTATTATTATTATTATTATTATTATTATTATATTATTATATTATTATTATTGATTATATTATTATTATCGTAATTATTATTCTATAATTATATTATTATTATTATACTTATATTATATTACCCTATTTTATGTTTATTTGTTGTAAGCATGATTGTAGCTATTATAATTATATTGAAATTATTATAAATTTAGTTGTAATTATGATTATTATTGTGATTGTGATTAATATTGTTGTATTTGTCGTAATTGTTTTTATTATATTATTATTATTGTTTATAATTATTCTTATCATTATTATTAATGTTATTATTAATGTTTTATTATTATTATTATTATTATTATTATTATTATTATTATTATTATAATTTAAAATAATCATTTTTTTATCATGTTAACTTTATTTTTAAATCATTATTTATTTATTTTATCTTTTATCTTTTTTATTATTATTATTATTATTATACTATTGTTATTATTATTATTATTATTTTATTATTATTATTATTATTATTATTATTATTATTATTATACCATTAGTACTACTTAATTTATTTCTAATGTAATGATTGTTATTATATTATTATTTATGATTATTTATTATTTTATTATTATTATTATTATTATTATTATAGTAATTATTTTATTATTATTTTATTAATTATTATTTTTATTATCATTTTTTAATATTATTTTTTTAACATTTTTAATATTATTATTTTATTATGATTATAAAAATTATTAATTATTATTAATAATAATATTATAATTTATTAAAATATATTTTATTTTTATTATATTATTATGATTAATGAGTTTATCATTATTATTATTATTATTATTATTATTATTATTATTATTATTATTATTATTATTATTATTATTATTATTATTTTATTATTATTATTATCATTATGATAATTATTATTGTTTACATAACCATTTTTTTATACCTATTGTTATTAACCATTTTTCGGGTCTCAAAGGACATGACATTGTGTTGCAATTAGTAAGGACCCATTTAGATTACTAGGGATATTATTTTTGGTTATTATAATTAATTAGTATAACTAAATTGTTAAATATTGTAATTGTAAATAATGTAATTTTTCTTATTTGATAAACATATTCTGATTCTGATTATGTTATTATTATTATTAATTATTATTAATATTATTATTATTATTATTATTATTATATTATTATTATTATTATTATTATTATTATTATATTAGTATATTATTATTATTATTATTATTATTATTATTATTATATTATTATTATATTATATTATTATTATTATTTTATTTTATTAGTAGTAGTAGTAGTAGTAGTAGTAGTAGTAGTAGTAGTAGTAGGAGTAGTAGCAGCAGTAGCAGCAGTAGTAGTAATAGTAGTAGTGGTAGTAGTAATAGTAGAAGTATTAGTTGTGGTAGTTTGGTAGTATCGCCATTAACATTATTTATTATTGTTACTATAATTATTTTTATTTCTGATTATTATTATTATTATTATTATTTTATTATTATATATAATTATTATTATTATTATTATTATTATTATTATTATTATTATTATTATTATTATTATTATTATTATTATTATTATTATTAATTATTATTGTTACAACTTATATGTTAATATAATTATTATTATATATTTTGATTATTTTTATTTATTATTATATTATAATTATTATTAAATAATTATTATTATTATTATTATTATTATATTATTTTATTTTTATCGTGTTTATTTATTATATTCTTTATAATTATTATATTCTTTTTTATATATTATTATTATTATTATTATTATTATTACTTTTTTATATTATTATTTTTATTATTATTATTATTATTATTATTATTATTATTATTATTATTATATTATTATTATTATTATTATTATTATTATTATTATTATTATTATTATTATTATTATTATTATTATTATTATTATCATCATCATTATCATTATCATTATCATTATCAAACTTTAAGAACAAACAATCTCCGTAGCACAAATTCCCTTACCTTAGACAAAGCAAAATTTACCCTAACGAAATCTCGGAGGGCAATCTCATATAAGGGCATAAATGAGTGGAATAATCTCCCTAAAAATGTTCAGGAATCACCTCCACCCTCTCAAACATCGTAGAAATATCAGAAGCTTCTTATTATCTAAATTACTAACGAGGGCATTCCTACCCTCGTTAAGTCCTATTCTATGACGGATGATGGTGATTCTTATAACCACTATTAATATTTTAATTGTTCTCTCAGAGTTTCTCCTAGCATTTACAAAGTCAATGCTGATAGTTGTGGGATGTTATTAATACTAATACAATTATTATTATATTATTATTATTATTATTATTATTATTATATTATTATTAATTATTATATTATTATTATTATTATTATTATTATTATTATTATTATTATTATTATTATTATTATTATTATTATTATTATTATTATTATTATTATTATTATTATTATTATTTTATTGTTATCTTGTTGTTATTTGTATAATTTATTATTATTATTATTATTATTATTATTATTATTATTATTATATTATTATATTATTATTATTATTATTATTATTAGTATTATCATATTATTATTATTATTATTCTTATTATTATTATTATTATTATTATATTATATTATTATTATTTATATTAATTATTATTATTTAATATTAATATATTAATTATTATTATTATATTATTATATATTATTATTTTCAATCTGTAAATTTATATCAATAATGTATAAATAATTTTAAATATATACTAAAGAAGCAAAATAACTATGTATCTCGAGAAGAAAGAATAAAATATTAATTGTATTATTATTGTATTGTAATTATGATTATTATTGTAAATATAAATTGAAATGATAATTAATTACTAAGGTAGAACAACACTGAAAAAAAGTCAAAATTATTGAATTGAAATTATTATAAATTAATAATTATTATTAATATATTATTATTAATTAATATATTATTATATATTATATTAATTGAATTAAAAAGAAATTATTATTATTATTATTATTAATTTATTATATATTATAATATTAATATATTATTATATATATATATATTAGACAAAAAAATTATATAAATATTTATTATTATATTAATATTATTATTATTATATAATATTTCATATTATTAGGACTATTATAATTAGAAATTATTGTTATTGTAATATATTGTTATATAATTTTATTATATTAATTAATATAATATAGTAATTATGTCATTATTAATTATATAATGTAAATTGAATTTATTAATAGATTAGGATTATTATTAAATGGTATATATTATTTATTTAAATTATTAATATAAATTATTATTAATATGTATTATATTATATTATATAAATATTATATATTTTATTATTTATTATTATTTTTATTAGAATGGAAATTATAATTATAATATTATATTATTAATTATTATTATTAATGATATTATTATATATTATTATTAGAATATTATTATTATTATATATATATTATTATTATATATATATAATAATGATAATATTAGTATTATTTATTTATTTTACCTTATTAATAATTAAGTACCGTTAATTTAGATATTGATTCCTATAAACTTAAATATTATTTAACTGTATTTAGTATTTTGATTAACCTAAATATTTATTTAGTAGTTAGTATTTTCTTATTATTAATATAATTTATTATTATTAATTACCAGAAAAGAGACTAATAAATGGTTATGAAGGATACTTTAATGACTAGTAATGTATAATAAATATTATTTCTAATTAAATGCTCCACTTTTTATTTACGATTCATTTGGATTTATTTAAGTTTTATTAGAGATTATTTGGATATCTGAATTATAAGAAAGAGATTATGAAATCAATAAAGCTTTGGATAATTATTATTATTATTATTAGATTATTATTATTATATTATTATATTTATTATTAATTAATTAATATTAATATTTAGTATTAGTAAGAGTCTATATCTGTAATAATATATTAATTATTATTATGATTATTATTATTATAATTAAATATATATTATTGATTATTATTATTATATTATATTATTATTATATTTATTATTTTTTATATGTATATTATAAATTATTATTATTATTATGATTAATTATTATAATAAATTATATTATTATTATTATTATATTTTACATTATTATTATTATTATTATTATTTTTGTTATGTTATTATTTTCTTTATTATTATCATTATTTATTGTATTATTATATTAATATATAAATTTTTGGGACTCAATGACGAAAAACGTCCCCTAGTAGCCACATATTTCTACATCTATTTATTATTTTGTATTAATATTAAATGCTTCACTTTACTTGTAAAATTAATAGAGAGAATAAAATATTTATTTATTTTGATTTGATTTTATGATGCAATTAATCATTATCAATTATCATTATTCATATAAATCAATTATTAATCATAATATCCGATTATCAATAAATTATTATAATATTATTATTAGTTAATTAATTATTATGATTATTATATTATATTATTATTATATTATTATTATTATATTATATTAATTATTATTATTATTAACATTTCATTATTTATATCCGAGTTTTTAAGATATTTAATTGATAATATAAAATTATTGATTAATCCACACATTAATTGCTGGTTCTATGGTAATTCAAATTTTCAATATTATTATGATAATTAATAGAGTTTACTCTAACTTCAGGCTAAATAAATAGTACCAAATCCTCATTTAGAAGGAGAGTCAAAATTTATCATCGTAAGCAGCTTCCATCCAAAGATCGGAGTAAAATTTTCTCCAATATTAAATTAACTACGACACGACACACCAGAACACACAAAAACCACCACAGCTACACAACAATACACACTATATATATATATTATATATAATAATACTAGCTGATATCATAAACAATACACATATACTAGCTAAAGTATATATAAAACCTACCAATAAACCTCACGTAACTATAAAAGAAAAATAATATAAAAATCATAATCTATCACTATATATATATATAATATATATTTAATATAATATAAACTAATAATAATCACTATATATAGAAAAACATATTACCTGAAAGATACCCCAAAAAAAAAGAGAAAAATAAAAAAAGAAGAAAAAGAAAAAAGAAGAGGAAAAAAAGCAAAAGCACAATAAATAAAAGAAAACCTCAAGGAAAAAAACAAATTCAATCAAAGAAAGCAAAGATATAACTATATATATAAGAATATATAAATAGATATATGAAAATATAATATAATATAACATAGTATAATATAATATATAATATAAATATATATATATATATTATTATATATATATATTGTCTTCTGCCCTTAGGGATCACGGGGACTCTTGCGTGGTGGTCACTACTCTCTAAGCTCCCTTCCTTTGGGTTTCCTCCTTCTCTTTGCTTACTCTTGTCTAGCTTTCACTCTGATCGCTCCATATCAGCACTGTTATGGGCGTTCCTTGTCCTCTTTTCTGTTAACTGTGTGTCCTAAAGGTTATGTTCTAATCTCCAAATTTTATTCCTACTTTTCACAACGATCTCCTTCAGCTTGTACTTCCAACTTTGTTCACTCTTATGCCAATGACTCAACTCTTCATTCTTCAATTCATCAAATCTGCTCCCTCTTTTGCTTATAGAGTTGCCTCTCGTCTTCAGCTTTCCGATTCTATTCTTGCCGACCTGGATGGGATTTCCCGGTGGCGTCACCGGCAACTTTGTAAATTCAACCTTTAAAAAACTCAACTTCTCCACATCTCCTCTCAAAAACACCTCCGACCTTTCCTATTTCCTTCCGACGACTCTAACGTCTCTCTTGAATAACATAAACATTTTGTCTTAACATAAAACAACAAATTATTTTTGGAAACCTCATATTTCTATGGTTGCTAAGGTGGCCTCAAAATAAGCTGGAGTTTTTTTCAGATTGCGGGAATTTTTTCCTCTGCACAGCTACTCCAGTTATATAAGGCCTTATTCGCCCTTGTATGGAGAAAAAACTACTGTTCTGACATTTTGGGGGGGGGCCCGGCCTCCACCCTTCTTATTGTGATAGGTTGAGGAGCATAAAAGCTAAGGTAGAACTAATAAACTGTCCCCTACTTGATCAAACTCTCTTAACCCTCTATCTCTGCGACGTAACGTTTGGCGCTCTATCCCTTAAATTACAATATAGATACTACGGAGGCCAGAATTGCTAGGCGGGGGAGGTTGGGACCTGCTTCAACATATCCTCCACCCTTGCGTCGCCCTCGTAGCACAAAGGAGTGGCCTTGCTCTCGCGAAACGAAAATGGCTGTACGGACTTGAGAGATATTGCGAACCCAGACTTGTATACTGTAAATGTGGCTGCCTCTTTCTTCGGTGCTATATTCTGTTCTGTGGAACTCCTTGCCTTCTTCTGTATTTGACTCCAAGAACAGTAGTATTATAATCTTCCTCTTCCTTGTAAGACACGCCCACTGTCTGCGCTCACTTGGAAAACATATTTCGTAAGTTGGACTGGGATTAGATAGATGGTTATCTCGTATAATAGTTATATTTTCCGCCCTCCTCGCTATGAGAAGAGCACAAGACCGTGAAACGATGGCGACGACTCTGTAAAAAATACTCATAATACCTATACTATATATATATATATATATAAAAAATTATATATATTAAATATATATAGAATATAATAAATATAATAATAATATATATATATATATAAAAAAATAATATATTATATAAATAAAAGAAAAATATATATATATAAAAGTAAAATAGTATAAAAATATATATATATAATAATATATAAAAAATGATATTATATATAGCATATTATATATATACCCTATATATCATAAAACTAGATATACCAATATAGATATATATAAATTAATAATAGGCCAAAAATAAAGATATAATAAATAATAAATAAAAAGAATAAATAATATATATATATATATATAATATAATAAAATATATATATAAATATAAAAAAATACTATAATTAATAGTAATTAATATAATAAATAGAAATAAAAGATATATAGAAATATAATATAATATATAATAATAATAATACAATATAATAATAAAAATATATAAATTATATAAGGTAAGTAATATAGATATATATATATAATATTAAAAGTAATAAAAATATATATAAATATATAATATGATAATATATAAATAAATATAATTATAAAATTAATAGATATATATATATATACAGAAGAGAACTATATAATAATATAAATCAGTAGAAAAAATAAAAGGGCGGAGAATCGAATCCGGATTTAATTCGGATTCGATTCGAATACCGATAGGTGAACTTAGGATTTAGTATTCCGGATTCAGAATCAAGAAGGTGCTGAGAGGGATTAGCGATTCGGCATCGGAAATTCGAAGAAACATTTTTGCACTTACGGATTCGATTACAAATCAGAATCTGCCATTAGGATTTGGGATTTCGAAAATCAGAAGGTGCTGAGAATTAGGAATTATCGGAAATTCGACAATTTTTGCACATACAGGATTACAAGGATTCGGTCGATTCCAGTAAATAATCCGGACTTCGAATTCGAGTCAATATTTTCTGCGTTTCTTCAGAAATGCCAAAAAAATCATAAAAATATTAAAAAAACTGAAAAACATGAGAATAAAATTTTCAATTACACCATTTAGAGGAGCACAATCATGGAGAGATGAATGTTAAGAGGCATAATCAAAGAATGATATTCCTATTCATTAAATTGGCTAATCATAATACATTATAGGAGTAAAATAAGAGTTGACTCTTGAAACATATAGAAAAAACTAATAATTTAAAGAGGAATATTGTCAAAAAAAATTCATTTTGATTTTTTTATAGGATGTTATTATGTAGTTATGAAATTAGTTAAAAATTGCAATATTTTAGATTAATTAACTTTTTAAAAATATATTTTGAAAAAAGGCAAGCTTAAGAAGTAAAACTCACTATCGTATAGCACAGATTAAAGCTTAATAGAATATAATTTACTAATAATAAATATACATTAACACCACTAGTAAAAACTAAATACCAATCAGAAAATACCATCAAATAAGATAATCACCTATATAATAACACCTCAAACAACCATATATATATATATACAACAAACAATTATAAGCAGTTTTGAAAAGAAAAGAATACATACAAGATAAATATAGTAAATCAAAAAATACATAAAATATATAAATTATATAAAATGGGTCACCTTACAAATAATATATAGATATATTATGTCCCAGCACCAAATATATAAGTAATAAATATAAAAAAAATAATATAGAAATATATATATATAGAAAATAATAATAATTATAATATGAATATTAAAAAAAAATATATTAATATAATATAATTATAATATATAAGTATATAAATATAAATATAAATAAAATAAATAATAAATAAATGAATATAATAATAAATTCACGTATGTATAATATTAAAAAAAATATTATAGTAATATGTAATAATATGAATAAGTTAAATATAAATATTAAAATAATCTAATAAATAAAAATATAAAAGAATATATAAATATATATATGAAAAAATAATTAAAGATATAACAATAATAAATATATAGATATATAAAAAAGGATATATATAAATACTTGTAAATATTTGCTTCATTTTTTTAACAACAAGAATAATATAATATAATAAAATATAATTATAATATAATTAATATATATATAATATATAGTAATATATATAAATAATTAATAAAATATATATATATTAAAGAAATATAATATATATAAAAAATATTTTTGAATAAAAATATAAAAATTTTAAAAATATGAAATAAAATGCATATAAAAATTATATATAATAAAAACAAAAGTAACTAATATAGAAAAAAAATAATAGCCCTTACTATACAATTAACCATAACTACTATAATACTAAAACACCAAAACTAATAAAAAACCCCATAAATAAACTACCTCAAACGTTAAACCTATATATAAATATATATATATATATAACCCCAATAATACAGGAATAATAAATAATATAGATATAACCTAAATATATAAGAAAAATAACATAAATAATAAACTAAGTATATAAAATATCAATATAAAATATAAGTATTATATAAACAATGAAAACAAAGTAAATCCTAATAGTAATCAGAATGTTAAAATACATTATATAAGTAGAAACCTAAGTAAAATATTATAATAAAAACGTAGATAATAGACCATAAAAAAGTATATACCAATAAAAAAATACAATTATAAAAAATATAACCATGGTATAATGAAGTATTAGATAGAATTAATAATATAGATATGGAAAACCAATAAATATAGCATAAATCAAACAGTAGATATAAGGAAAAAAATAAAACATGAAAAAAACAATAATTATAACGGTTATACAAATATATTCACATAAATATTGGAAAAGAAAAATAATAGTCATAATTTTGGACAAAATGTAGTATTAATTAAGTAAAAAAATCATTGGAAGGATTCGAATCCGGATTCGGATTCAAGCTTTTTATATGGATTCGGATTCGAACATTTTACACACACTGATTCGGGTTGGATTCCAATCCAAAAGTTGCAGGATTTCGCCCATCACTGTAATATAATAATATAAAAAATAAAATATAAAATACATATATATATAATATACTATATATATATATATATATATATATTTATTATATAATTATATATAATATATAATATATATATATATATATATATATATATATATATATATATATATTCCACATCATTTTAGTAAAATTTTCTCTGGCAATTACAATATTTAAATATTTTAAGTTGGTTTTAATTAAATTCTTAGCTGAAGATGAATCGTATGTTGATTCGAAACGTCATAAATAAAGTATGGTTTACCTTTCGTTGGTCTTAATATTCATCAGTAAAATTAGCTTTCCCAGAAACAAATCATTAGTTCGATCATATATATTATATATATATAATATATAAATATATATATATATAACATAAAATATATATAAATATATACTAATATAACATATAATAAATACATATTATAATATATAATACAATATATAATAAAATATATAAACCATATATATATATTATATTGTATATATATTATAAAACTAATAAAAATACACTAATAAAACTATTAAAACAAAAAACACAATAAAATAAAAATAACTAAATAAATAATACATACTAAAAAGTACTAGAAACTAAACACCAAGTAGAAACATATAATACTCAAATAATAATAAAAATCATAATTAATATGAAAATCAGTGGAAAAACACTATACTATATATATATTGTTTATTGATGATGTATATAATAAACTACTGGTCATATAATATTGCAATCAATAATTATTTATATTACTTCTGGAATTTATAGCGGTGCGTATTTATAATTATTATTATATTATTATTTTATATTATTATTATTATCTATTAATATATGTATTATTAACTCTCTCAAATAAAATTATTGTGGCACCAAAACGAACCCGCGGAAAATTATTAATTATTATTATATTATTTTATTATTATTATTATTATTATTATTATATATTATATATAATTATTAATTAATTATTATTATTAATTAATTATTTTATATTAAATTTAATATTATTAATTTATTATTAAGATAATATAATATATATATTAATTAGAATTAAGATATATATATATAATTATATTATTATTTAAAATATTATTATTAATATTATTATGATTAAATATTAATTATTATTTATAGTAATTATTGAATATAGTATTAATTAATTATAGTAGAATAATAAATGAAATATTATTATTATTATTATTAATAGTAAATAAATAATGAATTATA
>JABUQX010039817.1:0-18637 GCA_015478945.1 Trachelipus rathkii | reverse complement strand
CATGGCATGTTGCACTACCCAGGTAAGGTTGAGGGGATAGAGCAAAGAGTCCTAGGATATTGGTGGTGAGTAAAATGATAAATGTATGAATTGTTATGATGTGCATAAATAGTTGACTCGCAATGAATGGAAATGATGAATGTATGTGAACTCGTTAGTATTTGATGCTTATGATAATTTTGAATAGATGTATGATAGATGATGATGTATGGATTGATGTGAGATAATATTTGTGACTGAATGTGATGATGAATAGATGCATATAGGATATAACAATGGTGAACTGTTCATTTTAATATTAGTGACATTGAGACACAAGAATATGGTGTCCTCTGGGAAGAGAAAATTGTCATGTATATCCTATCTGATAAACACTTATAAATTCATATATGTGCATTGTTTAGAGGATCATTGGATAATACAAATAGAGATCATGTCATATAAAACACTCTCATCTCAATACTTACTAGTTTACCAATCAACAAAGTGGATTGAAAATTCTCTATATAATCACAATTGTGTATCATAATAATAAATCACAGTAACTAAATTTGAGAAATTACGGTTACTAAAATTTAAACAAATAATCATCATCAATTTATTTAATTAATAAAGATAAAAGTGATAATGAACTTTTATTTTCATGTATATGAATTTATATTTTTACAACTGATTATTTATTGTTATGACTGATTGCTCATAGTTGTGCAACTAGTGTTTATATATCAGTAATGGTGTATAAAATTAATGAAGTGCACTACTCATCATAGCTCATTGCTCAATCTCAAGTTCCTCTATTCTGCGACTGAGCTCATGAAAATTGAAAGCTCTAGTGATTATTACGTTGCAAAATTTATAAGATTAGGGTGGGCCAGTTAAATACTTGTATGTCATCAAAGATGCGAATTTATGTGACGAGCTCAATTTCACTATTCACGAGGACTTTTATCAAACATGTGCATTGTGAGATTTAATAAAAAACCAAACTGTTTTCTAAGGTGACCCCAACAAGTAGAGAAATGCCAATGGCATTTAGGTCTGATAGAGACCGCTCAGTAGTAGGGCCTAAAGGTTCTTAGTACTCATCCTACGACCTATCCAACGGCTATGTGGGTATACACTCATAAGTAGTTTTATATAAATAGTTACGAGCATAACTAATATCTGAAATGAGCTGGTGCAGCCGTCTCAGTGCATGAAAATTACCATTTTCGATCTTAATTGTAATTGGGAAGTCTTTACCAGTTATGATGTGCATATAATCTAAATGTTTCAGAGTAATTGGTTAATATAAACGTACTCACAGTAAGACTCGATGTAAAAAGAATGGATACACTAATCATAATGGTTCACCTAACACTCAAATTCCGACCCATACATTCAATTGAACTGTGATGTATGATGGGTGCTTTACAATCACTATACATGCATGTTGAGAGTTTACTCTAATTCATGCCTATTATGTGTTGTTGTTGGAAGTATGTAATATATAGTTCAGGTCTCTGTAGAAAAAATTTGCATATCTAAATCGCTATAGTGATAACAATCATTATATCTATGCTATATAAGTACGATACGTGATGATTGTTCATGACTAATTTTTCATGTTGCTATCCATTACGTACAAATCTACTCATTTGTAAGGAATATAATTTGTTTTAGGTAAGCAAGTGCCTTACATCTAGTGGGATGTGAATATAGTAGGTTCACATGAAAGTTTGAATATTTTTCAATACCCTGAAAACTGTCGAATGACTACATTGTTAGAGTGTGTACAGCAATTCTTATATCTTATACTTGTTTGGACTGTCCTCAAGTTTCTTGGAGAAACTGTTTCTTTCGACATTACTGGTGAAGTTAGTATATCATGTGTCACGATGAGTTATACGTGATACCTCCGTGATTTCCATAATTAGTTAATGATTATTTTAATAATCTTTCACTCTGTTTCTCTATAAGTACGATTTCTCGAGAGGGCTTAAACGATCATTGATATGAGTATATATAATATATGACTTGAAATAACGATTAAGAGTACATTTATTTATATATAATATTATATATTATATACCTTACCTTGATACCTTGATGAATTTATCCATCTGATAACATATGTATGAAATCTGTGAACAATATAATAGATAAAAGTCGTCACATTTATCACTAAATTTATGTGTTAATTCATTGCTGATTAAATTATGAGCAATAACACTATTTGTACCACCGAACTTGACGACTCACTACACTGGATAGTTTAAATGAATAAATGAAAGCCAATATAGGATATAAATACTTAGTTTAAATAACAGGTAAGTGAGTATAGCTTTTCCTACTCACTTGGATTAATATTATTAGTGTGAATTATTATTAAGTATGAGATGTTGATGGCACAAGCCTAAGAAATATGGAATATTTTATATATCAGAGAAATAAGGAATAGGATATATGTATCTTGGAAACGAGGCTTTTTCTGTGAAACGGATGTTTATTTTAATCATATTATTACTTATGTTATTGTCAAGGTAAATTTACATATCACTGAATTTTTTACTCAGTCACTAATTAATTAACTCTCACGTATATACGCCTATGTATATATATATATTATATATATATATTATATTATAAATATAATATATATTATATATAGTATATATATATATATATATTATATTATATATTATGTGAAAATACTCAATAAATGATTAATAAATAATATTATTATATATATATATGGTCAATTAAATACTATTAAAGTGAGAAAAATATGGGAAAAGTTACCACTAGAGTTTACTATATGAATGGCGGTTATTATAGTGTGAGTATGGAAATGTGATTATACAATGAATATGGTAATCTAATTGCAAATCTATGAAAAAAATGGAATGGCTGTATAGGTTATATAATATATTTTTATGTAGGAGGAGGGGAGAGGTTCTAACATGTAAGGTAATATGGTAGAGGTATGTTTGTTTTAAGGTTTATACCTCCATTAGTGTAGGTAATATAGAGGTAAATAAGATGTAAGTATAGTTGTAATGGAGTATGTGGGAATTATAGAGGTTTATGTCTTTTGTAAATGTAGCTAGTTAGGGAAATGATGTTAATAATAACCTCAGTATGAATACTTATATGAAATGTGAACGAGGGTGAGTTGAGGCATTTAAAACGTGTATGGATATAGTATTAGGTAGGTGTTGTTATAGTATAAAGTAAAACTAAGGTAAGGTATATTATAGGTGTGAGTGTATTATATAAATAAAGTATAGGTTAGTTTAAGTGTGGATTTACATAAGTATTCTACAGATGAAGCCATGCTTGTGGAGAAGGATATTTATATATATTAGTACAGAAAGTGAGAAAGTGTTATGTAACGGAAATGATAATAAAGTAGTTTTTATTCTTGATATCTATAGATAGAGAGTGTACATTATATTTCGATTTGAATATAGTGACATAAGAATACGTTAATATATATGCTATACACATGGATATAGAGATTTAGGTTAGATGAGGGGAGTAGGGATTATATGGTGAAGGATTGCACCATGGAGAGGAGAGATATATAAGTGTGATATTATATAATGGAGGAACCAATAAGATAGGCTAGTCATGGGGAATGGGATGGTTAAATTAGGGTATATATGATCATAATCTACAGGGACCTTTCTATAGGTAGAGAAATGAACAGACCTATGGATTTTTATAATTAGAGTTAGATTTTAAGAGGTTACTTTGAAGCAATAATCTTTTGTAAATTTTTTTTTATTAAAAAATTCATATTAAAAACTTGTTTTCATCATTATAAAATATTATTATTATACTATTAATAATTAGTATTATTAAATACTATATTTATTTATATTAAATATTCATAACTTTTTGTTTATTATATATTATTAGTAATAATAGAAGTGCTAAATATAAAATTTAATTTTATAAACATATTTTTTAAAGTAAAGATTGCGATTGAGGTAAGGTATGAAAAAGGAAATGCGTCCTACATTTGTCCGGATCGGAAAATGTGGAAGTATATTAGGTGGCGGAGAGTGAGATGTTTGGGGTAAAGAGGGTTAAGATAGGGTATTGTAATGGTCACCAGTGGCTTTGTCGAATTTATTTTTATGTGAGAGTGTCTGCAGAAGAAGTGAATGAAGGTAGGGAGAGGGGCTGGAATTGAATGGATAGGTGAGTGTTGAGGATGATAGTATGGGAAGTGAACATGATAACTATTTGACGGATATACTGTCCTTAGTGCGGTGAGGCGAAAGAATTCAAAGAGTTAGGTCTTAGTATTGGTTGAAGTGGTTGAAAGAGGTTGTTGGACATTGATTAAGTGTCTTAGTGGATAATAACCGAAGGAAAGAGAATACCATATTGTGTATGAATAAAGTGTTTGATATTTTGATGGAGAATACAGATTGAGAAGGAGAATATTATGGGATTAGAGATTTGAGAGTAGAAAAGAGGAATTAATAGCAAGAGTGGATTATGTGAAGAGAAGTAAACACGGCTTTATGCAAGTATATTAGAGGGTGGGATTGCGATATTGAAGATGGTAAGGAAGGAGGGATATGAAGGAAAGAGATTAGATCACAGCAGTGGAGAAGGAATTGAGAGCATTGAGTTGGTACTTGTAAGGGGAGGATTATGCGAAAGGGGGTGGTTTGGTGGAATGGGGAATTTATTCATCATTCAAACTATAAGAATTAGTCATCGTCTTGAAAAAAAAAATATGTGTGATCCGCAGCGTACTATATGGGTTGTGAAAACATGGAGGTAGAGGGATTGATGCTAGGTCCAAGAAGAATGGAAGTGTTTGAGATGTGAAGAGGGTTGAGAAGCGGATGTGGGTTAGCAAAGAGAGAGGATTAGGAAGGTAGGTTAGAAAGGTGATAAGATGAGAGATTGATTAGGAAAAATGGTTTTTGGTTGAGAAGAGCGGAGCAAGGGAATTTAAGAGGGTGGTTTTGGAAACATCTGGAGAGAATGGAGAGGAACAGAGGTGGCTAGGGAGAGTTTGGAGGGCGTCAATGAGAGTGGGAGAGCATCAGTGAAAGTGGAAGAGGGAGGCAGACAGAGAAGAAGATTGGTGATGGATGGAAATAAAGGAAATGCTGGAATGAGAGAGGATGAGGGTGGGGATGGTTTAGGGTGTTGGGCGAAGATAGAATGGAATGGAGGAGGTGGGGTGGGGGCGAGATGAAGGAAAATATTAATTAGGGAAGCTGCACGTACCACTACCCGCTTAAGCCAGGGGAATAAAGTGTGTTTATAAGTAATTAAATAATTAATTATTATTATATATATATAATATATATATATATATGTATATTATTTATATATATATCTAGTTTTATATATATATATATATATATATATTAATATATAATACTTATATAGTATATATATAATAAATATTATTAATTCAATCTGTTTATTCATAGTGTATAACTGTTTGGTTAAATGAAAAATGAGCCATAACAATAAATCCGTTTTTATGTTCCTCTTGAATTTGTTTTTCATGTCAATGTTTTTTAAAACATGAAAAATAATTAATAAAAACAAAATATTCTCTGATAAATCTATTAAAGTAGATAAAAAATCATTAGGATAATTATCTCTATTAATGCACAATTCACAAACACACAACAACACACATATATATATATATATATATATTATGAATAGATATATATGGATAAGTAATTGGTATATTGTATATATCATATATATGATATAATATATCGTATAAATTATTAAATATATACTAAACCTTAGTAAGAATAAATATATTTATTTAACCGTACGGCATTTAAACAAATTCCTTTACAAAAATATTATAGTTGATATTATTTACCATTAGTTTTCCCTACAAAAGATAATAATAAAATGATAATAATACAGTTGGAAGAATAATCATGTTTTTGACAAAATTTAAACAATTTATATATATATATAAATATATAGAGATATATATATATAATATACGTTATAATATATATATATATATATTAATTAACATGGTGATAGGTAGTATATATATATATATTATATATATTAATATACTTTACACTGATTATCATACCAGAATATACAACTTACTATAATACTGAGTGATCATACGGCTATATACTATAGGATACCATAATTCCTAAAGGTAACTGATATGAGTATATATATATATATATTTATATAATATATAGAATATATACTATATATATATATAATATATATATTATATATTTAATATAGTACATAGTCCATTATATACTAATATATATAAGGTGCTATGCCGCCCTACTATTATACACTAAATAAATATATGAGTAATAATATATATAATAATTCAACCATTTCTATAAGAGAAATTAAGACTTATTTATACTGACAGCAAAATATATATATATATATATATATATAGGATATAGTATAATATTATATATATATATATATATATTATATAATGTAGTAATTCGTGCAGGATAGCTACATCATTAATACTGCGAAAGTGTATTCCTCCTTTTAATTAGATTCGACTGTCATCTCTTTATAATTAGATTCAAATACTACGGTTCGATTAGAAGCGTTTTATTTGAAATCAAATCGATAAAATAAGAGTCGCTTATGAAATAAAAAACATTTTTCCCGCCCGTAAATGCTTCGCATAAGAATTCTTGTATGGCCTTGTAATGCCTTTTGCAGGTGGACTGAAGGAGGGCATGAGTATGATTGTCATTGCAAATAGCCGTGCGCAAAAGGCGGCTCGCAGATTACTTTCGAGTGTGCTTCGGAGGTATAACTGTAGAGAATTGATATAGTGAACGCCTCGTGTGAGATATGGGGTCCTATTAACCCTGGTTCTACTTTCAATCTACATACAATAAAACACGATATATATAGTATAATATATATAATATATATAGTGATATAGTATATATATCATGTAGCATATGAGCAGTGAGATATAATAAAAGGATAGGGAAGTACACTGATGACTATATAGAATATATATATTATATATATATATAGAATAAATTAAGGTACGTATACTCATATGACTGTAAATATTCTTAAGTGTGCCTTGTTTCTACTGGAACAGTGATTACCTCGCGCTTGAAGCATTGAATCAAATTATAAGTGGTGACATTCGTGAAAGTCGAACCATCACTCACCTATATTATATTTAAATAGTATCTAAATTATTACGTATTTCATTTAAAAAGTTAGTACTTATTATAGATAGATTTAATCATGTCACCATCTTTATAATATATATATATATATATGTGTATCTTAACGAGGGTAATTATCATAATATATAATTATATGAATGTTTAATATAGCAGGGATTGGTATATTGGGTATTAGTGAGATTAGTACGTCAATAATGTGCCTGACCATTAAATGTAAAAGTCCTACCTCAAATAAACATATTTATTAGTGTATATTTATTCTCGGTTGTTTGGTATTGTAAATCTCCTAATAAGAGAAAAATAATAAGACAATTGTATAATTTAATGAAGTGATTATCTCAATTTTCACTTAGCTGAAGCAAGATGAACAGCATAATGTTAGGTACATTTACATAGTGACTCTTCATTAGTGACCTTTAGAGCCGCCGGTCACGCATTAAAAAGAAGTATTATTTAGTTTTTTTGTTATAGTGAAGTATTGAAATTCACTTTTTTTAATTACACTTTCTATATCTGGAATTATGTAATTATTAAATAAATGATAACAAGAGGGCATTTAGAGACATTTTTGCTTTAACATAATTTAAGTTGCGAAATTTTAATTAACCTGATAATTATATGGGATAAGCCATGTACTGTTACACATACACTATGTCTTGTATACGCTCACATAATATAATCTCTTTGTGTTCGGTGAAATATATACTACAAGCAACACATTGCCGCTTTGCACAAGATTTAATTATAATACTCGCTATCTAATAAAACCAATTATGTAACACCTTCATTCATATTATCAGATATGTTTTTAATTATGTATTTATTCTTATTTCAGAAGTTCTCACACTATTCCTAGAGTGTGTTTTACATATTGGAGTTTTCGGTAGAGGGTTTTTATTGTAAGTTGGTATAATAGTGTGGATTTATCGTGTTGTCATTTAAGACATAGGGTGCGCCTGTGCGAGAGATTAAAATGTTTATTGCTTAGGAAAGAGATTGATAACTTTCGCTAAATGACAAATAAGTGCTTCACGTCATAAGTAGTAGAGATAAGAGGTGCACAAAGAAATTATTACTCACGTGAGATTGTTCGACCCTGCCAGGAGATCTCACAACCCATACTTATTGAGGTTTCGTATTACATCGGCCAACGCGCCAGCTATTTCAGACGCAATCGTATATAGACTCACAAATAGTGTCTCGACGTGCCGTGGCCCACGAGGTATATTCTCGGAATACCAGAAACCTCAAGAATAAGGTAACTATTTGTTGTTGTGTAATAAGTTCAAATAACCTCGCTCATCCTCAGTAAGACGCGACCATGATTTATATCATAATCGAAGAACATGTGTTGATTTGACTTCTATCTTTCTATTAACAATGACATATTTTTTATTTTAAATATTAATCCTACATTTATAAAATTACGCAAAAGGGTAAATATTACGATAACGATTATAACATAATTAGCTTATCACCAGATCAATATTTTTCTTTGAAAAATAATACGACAAGTCAAGAATACTCTATAGGAGGAAGCTCTAATAATTAGCATAACAGCAAGCTTAGTCTTTATAGATACCTATAAGGGTGAGTGTAATATTAATATATAAATATAGTATAGAGTAGGTTAGAATAACATAAGCTAGCCTTACTACAGGAACTCTTAAACCTGATTTAGTGATTAAGTTAGTCATGGAAGCTATGAATAAAGATATTAAACCATTATCCATAAGTCTTATAACACACAAAAAGTGATTTCACTGAGGATTCATATTCTAAAAATATATTGTCAAATTCTGACGAATGGCTGCGTAATTTAATTTGCATATCTAGTGCTCCTTCAATCCCTTCTTTCTCGTATAACGTATATCGTATATTATATATAAACAGAAAATAAAGATAAAAATTTAGAACTGTGAACTTTATAATAAAGTGATAAAGTTGATCAAAATTCCAAATCTTTTGGAATAATTTTTTTTAAAAGGATTTCAATAAAATTTTTGTTTGCTGGAATTAATAATTGTATTTATTCAGGTACGTCAGAATCAGCAAAGTATAACGCGAAATATAACAGAAAAAAATCAATTACATTTTAATCTCAGACTAGTTTATTTTCAATGTGAAGTTTTGTTTTTAGTTTAAGCAGCATGAAAGTGAATCAAAGAGAGGATTTCACTTAGTTGGACAAGGTAATTTTACAGTGCAATTCAAAATATTATTAATAACCTAGGCTGATTTTGGACGACTACTCTTATTCCACAGTGACGAACACTTTCCCAATCACTGATTGATTAACATTTGAAAAGGAAAAGAGCTCACAACCCTGACAATATGACACTACTAATTCAATCAAGCAACAAACGCTGGAGAGGCATTACATATATCCAATCACCTACTGTTGGAACTGGAAGAGACGCGTTTCATTCATTTTTCTTTTAAGTTTTTGAATGTATTCATAATTTTTATATTTAAATATTGTAAAAAGTAGTTAAATACTGTATTTAAATACATAGAAATGAATGTATTTGTAAATATAATTTTAAAAATATGAAAGTATTTAAATACTGGCCAGCTCAGTATATATATATATATATATATATATATATATATATATATATATATATATATATATATATATATATATAATATATAATATATATATATATATATATATATATATATATATATATATATATATATATATATATATATATATATATAAATATATATAATAATATATATAGTATATATATATTATTGGGCTGATGAATAGGAACATGTTTTGTAAAAACTTTCTCCTTCCTTTTCCCTAAATCAGGCTGCCTATAGTAGGTTCATAATTAAGCACCACAAATAAATAATAATGTAATTCCAATAACCATCAGTTTTAATTTTTATTTTATGTATAAATTTGATTTTATATTTTAATTTTTACTTAATATAGTTAATTGTATATTAAATTCTAATTTATTTTTTATATAATTATTTTCTAAATTATTTTTATATTTTAAAATTATATTCTAAAGTATTTTTATACTTTAATATTATTTTAAAGACCATAGGTTGGATTTTATGCCCAAGTAAGCCAAGTTTACTTGCTTTTTTGAAATCTGAGAAGGTTGTATCAATGCCTAAAATTGTATATGGAAATGTGCCATGCAGAATGATGGGTCCAGATATTATATTTTTTGGATCTACTTTGTCTATATCATCCCTTACTGGCCAGTAATATCTGTTGTTGTCTTTTCTTTCCAAAAATTTTAATACTGAAGCTTTTTTTGTGGCGAATTTAAATGTCTGCCAATGGTGACATTTTGATGTATAATTAACAGCATAAATTCATTTAATAGTGGCTATATATATATATATATATATATATATATATATATATATATATATATATATATATATATATATATATATATATCATATTATATATAATATATATATATTATATATACCTATATATATATATAATATAATATATAGTATATAATATAATATATAATATTAATATATATATATATATATTATTATATTATATATATATATATATATATATATATATAAATATACCGTTAAAATGGGGGAAAGCCATCACACAGAGGGAAAACCGGTTCAGTTAAAAAATTGTATATGTTTTTAATTAAAAAAATTTTTCAATTAAGAAAGGTTTTTAAGTAGCAAATAGATTATATTTTAACCATGATATAAAAAATTTAAGTAAATAAACTTACACCTACTAGTCAAAAAAATTTTCCCAAAGTTGGAAAAAAAATTTTTTTTTTTGGCAAAAAAAATTCTAAGAACCTCGGAATCTCGTAGAATTAAGATATCAAAATTTTGAGTTAGATGCATATTGGGAAGTCTTATTTTAACATTTTCCTTGTAAAAAATTTAAAATATTAAGCTTTTTTTTAAAGTTATTAAGTTTTTTCAATTTCGGGGGAAAACCGGTCGGGCGTCGGGAAAAGCCGGTCAGTATAAACTTGTAAAAAAATGTCTATTTTTTTTTTAGTTTTCAATAATATTTGTTCTAATTTTTATGCATGGTAGACTATAAGCATTTGTTAATTTTTCTAAGTACATATCTTTCTTCTATCTAGTGTAAGGATAAAAAAAAGTTCACGTGAAATGTGCGTACTCACTCGATATATAAAAAAAAAAAAAAAAAAAAAAAAAAAAAAACCTATTTTGTTAAAAAAAGAAATTATTATAGTTGTTTATTACTATTAATAAGAATTAAAATCATTGTCAAATTAAAGTTATAATATGTGTGAACAATATTTCTTCAAAAAGTTCACGTGAAATGTGCGTCAAGGCACTTACTCGTAATATAAAATGCCAATTTGTTAAAAAGTTGAATATTATTATATTATTAGAAATTATTAAAAATTATTGTCATAATTTCATTTTTTTCAATGCTTATTTAGCATAAAAAAATGAAAAAAAAATTTCAAAATTTTGTAAAAAATTAAAATTTTTGCAAAATTTTAATAAAATACAAACTAGATTTTTATTTTTTAGCGAAATTAATAATATAATTTTAAAAAATATATTATTATGTAAATTATAATTATAATTACTTTGGACAAGCACAAAGGAAATAATATTTAATGACCGGCTTTTCCCGACGCCACTGACCGGTTTTCCCGAAATCAATTTTTTGAAAATGAAATTTTTCAAAAAAAATTTAAAAAATTATTTTTTTCAGAATTTTTATTATTATTCATTATTATACATTAAGGAAACTCTAAATGTGAGGAAAAAACGTATTAAATATAGATATAACTTAAAATTTCGATTTGTTTCATGATTATCATAAAAAAAAAAAACCCGGCGATTTTTGACGGTTTTCCCCCGTTTTACGGTATATATATTATATATATATATATATATATATATATATATATATACTATATATATATATATATATATGATATATATAATATATATATATATATATATATATAATAATATTATATATATATAATATATATATATATATACAGTATATATATATATATATATATATATAATATTATATATATATATATATAATTAATATATATATATATAATATATATATATATAATATTATATATATATAATATAATATATATATAATATTATAACTACAATTGAAAAGCTATTATACTTTCATTATTACCCTTGCTCCTTACTATCTATATCTTAGGCATTGGTCTGCAGAAGTCACTTTCTTTATCTAAACACACTAAACATTTTTTTTTCTATCGCTTTACAGATGTGTTAGTAGATAATTATTTTGCTGGTTAGCCCTCTTCTCTTCTACTTAACCTTACTCCTTGAGAAAACTATCATCGTTAATTACCCAGCAGATTGGATGATTCCTTTTCGTTTTGGTGGATTGCTTTTTATATCAACACATTGCTTGCGTTTGACTAAGTTGCTCTGTCTGCCAAGGATTGCTCCAAAAACTTGTAGGAAAAATTTTCAATGTGCGCTGTTAGGTTTAGGTGCCTCTGCCTCTGCTTCTTGGCATTTGCCATTCCTTGGTTCATCTTCAGTTCTTGAGAGAGTGGTTGAAGGCGTTTGTACACTTTTAAGAGGTTGGGATTGAAACTACTTTCTGGATACTTTGTATGATCAACTGGATACAAGCCAGTTTTCTCAAATGATTTCAGGATTATTTTCTTTGTGAATTCCTGATCCCACACTTGGCCTACTAAATTGACAAATTCGGACTTATTTACCATTCTTTCAGAGTTAATATTGTTCCACTCAGTCAGTGCTTTATCCCATTTTGATTTAAGAGGCTTAAAACAACATACATCAAGTGGCTGAAGGCAGTCAGTTGTGTGTGGTGGAAGTTTGACAATTGTTATATTTTCATTTCTTGCCTTAGTGATGATGGAGGAAGTTAAGTGGGTACTATGGCCATCATAGACGAGCAGCAGTGGTCTTTGGGTTTGTTCTCTGCAGAAGATATTGAACCAGTCAATAAAAATTCCTGACATTATCCATCCATTGTCTGATACAGCATATTGTATCTCTTTGTATGCCTGTAATCTCTTTCAGGTACTTTGAAGATTTTCTCCTTGAAACATTATCAGAGAAGACAATCCCCAGCAGCATAGATACCTGCCATGATACTTACGGACTCCTGATCAGATATAGAGGTGGTTCGGGATGCTTTAACTCCTTTTGGGGCAACAACTTTGGGATCAATAAAAAGAGAAGTTCCATCGACATCTCGCATACATTCTGGTCTATCAGATATTTGAAGACGCTTCATTTCATTTTCAATGATATAAAAGTACCTGTAAAAAATGTTAGGATCTGAGGCTGCTATTTTTCTTGCTTTCTCAAGAGCAAATGAACATTTTAAAGATAACTGATGCATTCTCATGAAGTTTGTCATCCAATTTTTCCTGGGCATGTCATCCTTAAATTTATTGTATTTTTATAGATATTGGTCCAGGGGAGTTTCTGTGCTTATTTACAGCAACATATTGATGGACATGCTGCTTTATTTCATCAATACTTTCACCAAATCCCCATTTTGCCTTTATCTTTAAACACCCAACTAACTTTGATTCACTTTCCAGAGGAATTGAGAATTGACCACCTTTTTCTTTCTCACTTGGACTGATTGTTTTTATACTAGCCTATTTCATGCATGGCTGATGAAGCAAAAAATGAAATCAACCAGAAAGGATGAACGTTCTATAGTTTTCTTTATTAGTCCTCCAGTCTAAAGACCAGATGTAGTTTAAAGTTTAGAATAGTTTTCATATATTGGGTAATTTTGTTCTAAAAAAAAAATGTGTATAAGTCAACTACTTTGTAGTGCCCATCCTTAATCTAGACAAAATGATAAAACTTGATTTTTACTTAAAATATTGTAATCTTGGTAATAGTAGTGCAGAGGGGTATCACCTCAATTTTTATGAAAATCAGGACATACTCAAAAAAATAATAATGAAGAATAATGAAAATGAAAATTATCGCTCTTTAGGAAAAAAAATTATAGCCTCTCAAAGTTGTTAAAACTCCCATAGACTTTTCATTTTTGATCCATCAGGTTAGGTCTCATTTCAGCCTCTAGTTTCAGGTTATGATAAGTTTGTTTAGGTATACACAGAGAGAAAATCTATTATGTAGAATTAACAAAATCTTATCATAACCTGAACTAGCGAGGACCTAAACCGAGACCTAAATACCCACTTATTTTTTGTTGAAAGCCTATGGGAAAATTTTAAACTGAGAGATTTTTAATCTCTTTTTCCTAATGACAAATTATTTTTATTCTTTAAAGTTTCATTATTATTTTTTTAGAGTATATCCTGTAATTTTTATAAATCGGGGTGACACGCCTCTGCGACTACTATTACCTCCAATCTTGAATCAATGCGTAAACTTAGTAAGTATTAGTTTGCTTCGGATGAAACAGGGACTGCCACCAGAAAGATTAAAACCATGTACACTAATAATCTAAATACAGTCACAGAATATCCACCTTCTATGTTCCTTCCTTCTATATTCAGACTGGAATTCATGATAACTTAAATACAAACACCATCCCATTAGCAAACCAGAAGAATTTCCATAAAGAGGGCATGTATTCTGTGTACCAAGTGTGAACTGATATTTCTTTTCCAAGGAGTTCACGAGCTGAAAGAGAATCAGTAATATTGCTGTACATTAATTTGTGAGCTAACATCCTTTAAAATGTTTAAAGAACTCTACGAAATAGCATGGATTATCTCAGGCCGTAAAAATAGACAATAATTCAGGGGAGAGAGTTACTTGAATGTCAGCATATAAAAGGCATGCCAGTTTGAGACATTTAGATCCATCTGTGTAAACATTGAAATCTGTTAGAATATAACCATGTTTCTGTTTACTATTATATGTTGATATTTCTTAACATCAGTTTGTAAAACAGCAGCTCAGAACTCTCTTTATTCTTGGTTATATTTGTGAATTGCCACTGAACTGAACTGGGTAATACGTTAGCTTGAGGTTAATAAACTGTACGTAACTATTACATTAAAAAGCTATTAAACTTATGCAATTTACAAAAATGCCGTATCCAAAAAATTCTTTGAAGTTTTTTTTACTGATTAGCGTATATTATAAATGCATATCAAGCTCAGAAAAAAAAGTTGACTAATTTCTGCGTTTTTTTAGGAATAACACTATCATGATTGTTTTCTGATATTTCCGAATATTTATAATATCAATAAAAATAATTTTTCTTTCGATAATTTTTTTTACGAATTATCAATGATTCAATTGAACCCAGGTATTATTTATTACCTGTGATTGAATATACAAAACGTAGTTAATTAAATAAACAATAAAAAAAGATTGGCAAATATTAATTTTCCTCAACTTTTTATAAAAAAAATAATTAGATGCTCTAAAAAAAATTTTAGATATATATATATAGTATATATATTTAATAATATTATATATTATAGTATATAATATATATATATATATTATATATATATAATTATATATATATATAAATATAATATTATATATATTATATATTGATATATATATAATATATATATAATAAAATAAATGAAAAATAATTAATATAATATTAGGGATGATACACAAGATACAGAAAAAGAGGGCCGATTACCGATACCGACTTACACCTAAATATTTTTTTTAGGTGTCTGAATACCGATACTTTAATTAATTATAAATAATTATACACGAAGTATAAGAATAGAACATTTGTCACTGCTAGGCAACTCAAAGATTGCATTCAAATGTACAAACACATACTTAGTCATGATATTTCGATATTTGGATTGTGCACCAAGATATATATTATATTTATAAATTAAAATAGTACCTTTAAGGAAGTAATAATTGCCGAAACTATAATATTAATGTAACTTTTTCTATGTTCTGTGTTTATTTAAAAGAATATTCCATTTCCATTTCAAGTAAGTATTAACAAAGTTTAGCTACTTAGCTTTTATGTTTTAACGATTACAATACAATTTACAAGAAGATTTCTTTAACTAGCTACAATATAAAGTAATAAAAATAAATGAAAGAGAGAGAGAGCGCTTGAATCAGCTTGCAAAAAGTTAAAATAAAAAAAAACGCCATTACTCAAAACATGACATAATAAAATACTCTTTAAGATAGATATCATTCAATACTCAAATTCAAAAATTCACAAATTGTGATGCAAAAACATTACGCTTTCACTAGTATCTGGCGAGAGACTGTTCCTTTTTGGGGTGTTTGCATTTCCACCTACCCTACACCATAAATACGCTCTCTCTCGACTGATGAAGAGGTGCTGATAATTATTTGCTTGCAGCACTGATAATAATAAGAACCTTGGCCCATTTTCATGCCAGCGCATGAAAGGATTCTCTTTCTGTAGGCAGCAGCTCATGTTTTCGTAGAGCCTCATCTCCTCTTTCACAGACTGCAAAATTTGAATTATCTTTGGCCTTGATGATTGTCTCTTCAGTTGTTACGATGCAGGTTCGCCTGGTGTGATCCTTTGAAGGTGAATTGAGATGTTCAATGCAATTTCGGGCCATGAACTTATCAAAGTCTAAAACATTAGATCCTCATCTTCAGTAGTTTATTTGCTGAAAAGCGCCATCGTCACGATCAGTGCTTTGCCAGGGGTTTGCAGATAAGCGGCTTCACTTCTCTGTCTCTTTTTTTCTTTTTGTTTTTTTTTTTCTTTTATTTTTTTTTTGTCAAGCGAGCAAGCTCCTTGGTATGCTATTTTAATGCATTCAGAAGTGGTTCACCGTCGGAGTGCCATTCTTGTGGGTTTCAGCTAGCTTAAGGATTTCCTTATTAGAACCTTTTATTTATTTATTTTGTCACAGTTGTCACCGCCGCTCACGGGCAAGAACCCCTATTCAAGGAGTGGGTGTTGAACGTCTCAAAAATCCAGCCTAACGCAAAGATTACGCAGATGAGGCACAGACGCAGGCTTTAAAGTCGAGGGAAATGAATAGGTAGATGAGGATGTCAATGGGCAATTCGTCCCATGAAGCTTATCAAAGTCTAACATATCCAAATCCTCATCGTCAGTAGGTTTATTTGCTGAAAAGCCACCCATCGTCACTATTCAGTGCTGGTGCCAGGGGTTTTGACCAGATAGGCGCTCCACGTTCCTGTCTCCATTGTTTTCTGTTTTTTTCTTTTTTTTTTTTTTTTTTTTTTTGTCAAAGCGCTAAATATGAAATGGTTATGCCATTTAAATGCATTCTTAGAAGTGGTTCACACCGTCGGAGTGGCCATTCTTGTGGGTTTCAGCTAGTTTAAGGAATCCTTATTAGAACCTTTATTTATTTATTTTTTTGACAGTTGTCACCGCAGCTCACGGCAGACACCCGGTATCAAGGAGTGGGTGTAGAAACGCCTCAAAAATCCATCTACGCAAATTACGCAGATCAATAAGCACAGACGCGCGTTTAAAGTGAGGGAAATGAATGAGGTGAATTGAGATTGTCAATGCGAATCGGCCATGAACTTATCAAAGGATCTAACATATCCAAATCCTTCATCTTCAGTAGTTTAATTTGCTGAAAAGCCACCACTTTCGTCACTATCAGTGCTGTTGCCGGGGGTTTCAGTTAAGGCGGCTTCCACTTCTCGGTCTCTTTTTTTTTTTTTTTTTTTTTTTTTTTTTTTGTCAACGCTCTTTTGCCACTTTTTTATCCTTGTTTATTTTTTTTTATATAATAATTCTATTCTAAGTATATAGTCTTGTGTATTATTTCACGCTGATAATCATTTATTATATTTACTGGATTGGTTGCCATTATTATATTTTACTTTGGTTGAGTATTATTCTAGCATTAGACTCTTATATTAGGAATTATATTCTTATTATTATATTATTCTTAATATATTATTATATATTTATACCTGTTTATTTTATTTATTTTTTTTATCAAGTTATGTCACCGCCGTAATCTCAATTAATCTATATTGTCTACTCGTTATTCCGCTAGCTACTACGTCGTGCAAGTATAATCTCTCTTATATTCATAGAGTGTGTTATTGGTGACTTGAGTGATACGCCATTATTTCTATCTTAAAAATTCCAATCATTAAGATCATCAAGTACGCAGGATGAGCCAGACGGCAGCGCTGTTAATAGTGACGGATAAATATTATATTTGTGATTAATGTAGGTTAATCATCTATGTTTCTCACACATGGCGATGACGCAAGGAGAATATTCCACATGAGCTGCTGATAAGAAAGTAGACACACGCTCTCTCTCTAGCATGAGACTCTGAACTCGATTCCTACTCATGTTACACTCAATATATACTCCGATGTGTTCCGAGAGCGTAGCACCCTGCTCTGTGCTCAGTGAGGAGCGTCGTGTGAAAGACTGTGGTGATCGCGAGTGATATTCACTTCGCCTCCATACTCCTTGA
>JABUQX010039816.1:30000-34557 GCA_015478945.1 Trachelipus rathkii | reverse complement strand
TAATTATTGCTTCGTTCAGCTGTTTGGTGTTTATACGTTCATATTATCATTGAAACGCTTTCGCGTTTTCGTGCGCCTTCATATATAATATATATATATATATAAATATAATATATATAAATATATTAATATATATATATATACATATATATATATATACGCATATATATATTATATATATGCATATATAAATATATATATATATATATATCTTAACTAATATATATATATATATATATATATATATATATATATATATATATATATATATACTTATATATCTTCCATATATATATATATATAACTATATATATATATATTTTTTTTACGGTTATCACCACCGCTCACGGGCAAAGCCCTATTCAAATAGGGGGTGTTAAAACATTAAAAAGTCGTCTTCTAACCCAAATTACGCAAATGAGCACAGACGCAGGCTTTAAAAGTGAGGGAGATTAAATTGAGTAGGAAACACAGAAGATGGAGAAATTCCCACCAGAACAGAGGTGGCGGGAAAGAAGAAAGCACACGCAGCGAACTAGTCTGGAGTTGCTCTAATACCAACACAAAACTCATGTGCCGATACAGCACCCCTTGTGCTACGAGGGCGTCTTAAAGGAGGTGGCACGCGAGTGGAAAGCTCCCTCGAGCACTTGCCGCTACGGTACCTATAGAAAGAGATAAAGCACCAACATCGCGCCGCAAAGATAGAGGGTCAAGTGAACTAGAAAGAAACGGACAGTTTATAAACCTTTTGGCCTTTGACTCGACCCTATCCAAAAGCCGGGTGAAACCAGAGCCCCCAGATATGAGAGCAGTACTCCATACAAGGGCGGATGAGGCCCTTGTATAGCTGGAGTAACTGAGAAGAGGAAAAAAGTCTCGCAGTCTAAACAGAACTCCCAGTTTCTTTGAGGCCGCCTTAGCAACCGTTGTGATGTGAGGTTTTCAAGACATTTTTTTGTTTATGTTAAGGCCAAGGATGTTTATATTGTCAACAGGAGAGACGAAAGAGATAGGAAAGTTAGAAGGTGTTTTAGAGAGGGAGATTTGTAGAAGTTGAGTTTTTAAAAAATTGAATTTCACAAGGTTGAGACGACCCCACCCGGAAATTCTATCCAGATCAGCGAGAATAGAATCGGAAAGATTAAGACGAGAGGCAATTCTAAGTAAGAGAGCAGAATTGAAATGAGTTGAAGAATGAAGGGTCGAGTCATCTGAATACGAGTGGATAAGAGTTGAATATGCAGGTGAAGATCATTAATGAAAAGTAGGAATAAAGTAGGAGATAAGACAGAACCCTGAGGAACACCACTATTGACAGAAAAGGAAGAAGAAGTCGCCCCATCAACAACAGCCGATATTGAGCGATTTGAAAGAAAACTAGACATAATAAGCAAAGAGAAGGAGGAAACCCAAAGGAGTGCTTAGCGAGCAGTGACGCGTACCATACCCGGTCAAATGCTTTTGGATATGTCAAGCGCCACCCGCAAGTCTCCCCCGTAGTTCCTAAGGGCGGGAAAACCATAAATCGGTTAAATAGGAAAGTATATCGCAGTAGACCTCGAACGCCGAAAGCCGTACTGGCGATCGGAAAGAATGAGATTCCAGATGGTCTAAGAAGTGAGAGTTGAGAAGGGTTTGAAATCTTAGATAGAATACGGGTGAGGCTATAGGGCGATAGTTAGAGGAAAGGATCAGACGGCTTCCTTTTTCGGAAAAGGTTGGACATGTGCGTGCTTCAACACTGAGGAAAGTGTTAGTATTGAGGACATAGAGAATATAGTTGAACGAGGAGCGGGGAGCAAGGAAGCACACTCCCTCAAAACTCGAGGAGGAATACCCGGGCCCCCGCCTTCCTAACGTTCATAGATCTCAGGAGCCGTTCACCCAATCAAATGTAATCACAGGCAAAGACATAGGACACCTGAGAGAAGGAGAAGGTGGAGGGAGGAGGAATGCCAGAATCGTCCAGGGTTGAGTTAGAGGAAAATAGGAGGCCGAAGTTGGCGCCTTTTCAGTTGGAGGGTTAGCAACAGAACGCATCAGATCGAATAAGAGGAGGAAAGGTAGATTTTCAGTTATTTAGAGATGTTTTTGGCAAGAGGCCAGAAAGATTTATCAGTAGGAGAACCAAGGAGGTTAGCGCACTTTCGTTTCATGAATATATATATATATATATATATATATATATATATATATATATATATATATATATATATATATATATATATATATATATATATATATATATATATATATATATATATATATATATATATATATATACATATATACTTATACTATGTTTTTCTTTTGAAGGAAAGGAAAGAAAAGCCTTTTATAGTTTCAGACTCGGAAAACTTAAGATTTGATGTTAGTGCCCGGTAGCAAACGATGTGGACAATCGCTAAAGGGAAGTTAACAGACAAGTCGGTTGTTTTATTTAAGTTTGAAAGAGGAAGTAAGTAAAGTTTAGTTAATTCGAAAGACCCAAGGAAATGTGATTAGTCTTGTATTGTTTTTTATTATTGTTTAGTTTTTTTTTTGCTTCAAGTGCATACAAGTATACTGTTTCTTTTGAAAAGAAATGGTTATCCTATTCAGTTCTTTTAGTCTATTTGATTTAAAAGCTTTCAACTCTATACTAAAAGTATAGAACTTCAGTTAGAATTTAGGTTTAGGTTTAAAAATCTTAAATTGGTCAATAAGAATCGAAAGAGTATGAGAAAAGGCTCATAAGAGATTCCAAATTGTAAATAACTCCACTGAGGAAAGCACCTTGCCAAGGCTTATACCAGGAACTTTAGAATCCTAAGACAGGATTAAAAGGGGAATAAACCGGTCGGGCCTTGTTAAATTAGAAACTACTTTAGGAACTTTTAATCGGAAGACAAGATTGAAAGGGAATTTTGACCAGAGTAGCTTACATTCTTTACCTCAAATAAGTGGATTAGAAGTTTTACAGACCAAACAGGGATAGGTTAACGTAGCACCTCATCCTCATCTATTCGAATTGAAGTGTTGAATCGTAGGATGACAATTTCAGGTTGAAATGTTTCTATTGAGGAGTGGACACCTCGTGTAATTAGAAACACCTTTTAAATTGGAAAAGTCAAACAGATTCCTTTCAATTCATATTTATTTTTGTTTTTTTTTTTGTTGGCAACAAGTAGTTACCAGAGTTTTCTAGAAATGTTTTCCATTTGCTCCAGATTTAAAGTAGCTCTTAGACTTAAAGCCCAGCAGATATTTATTATAAAGAGAATTGGACACTCTCCGTAATGATAAAAAGGGATGGATACGAATGCTTATCTTTAGTCAGAAAATGGCTGATGGTAAGAGTAATTACAAAGGTTGTAGTTATGAGTTTAGATAAGAATAGAAAGTCACAGTAGAACTCAGATTTGGACCAGAAGGAAGGTTAAATTATATACTTTGTTCGGTAATAAGAACCGAAAGGAGGAGAACAAGCCCTCACTATTAGGTTTAGTGTACATAGACAGTAAAATTAGTATTTAGTCATTAGAAGTCCCAGGTATTTAGGGCAGTAAAATAACAGAAGAATCATCTCTGTGAGAAAGATAAATGAAGGTTCATAGTTCTGACAAAGAAAAGATAAGTTCTTATTAGGTAAAAGGGCAAGAAGTCCCCATTCTTTTCAGAGGACCTTCACAAGTACGTTCCTTTCAAAATAAGTTTGTAGAAAACATAGTTCGCAGTGAACAAAACACTCCCAGAAAAATCGGAACGCAAGTGTTCCTAGAAAGCAGAGTGAGAAGGAACGTATAGAATAGAACAAAAGTCCCAAGCAGCATCCTTTGAAGCTGATTTGGCAAGCAAAAAAGGGACCTACTTCTGCATCAGATAGCTCCCATAGTAAACAAGCACACAGGGAACTATTCTTATATCAGATAGTTCCTACAGCCAAGGATAGAGTCCGAAAGCGCACTCTATTGAGAAAAATATTGCGAATTGATTGACGTACCAATCAGTTCTCCCATCAAGCTTTAGGATTAGCAATAAGTGCTAAATCCACTGATGTTTGTTGAAAGTAGAGACAGGTAGTGTCGGAGTATGGATATAATTGCTGTATCCAAATTTAAAGTGTAGATCGCCTGAGGATCAACATGGAACCCATGACAGGTAATGGAGTCGCCTCCTAGATCTCACTTTAATGGATACCCACTTATTGTTTTTTTTTTTTTTTGCTTTTGAAATGTTCAAATGTTCTGTTTGAATACATTTTTTTTATGAAAATATTCTTTTTTTTTTTTTTTGCTCATACTTGTGCTCAGGCACTAAGTTGTATATATGAGATAAATTTTTCTTTTACTCTGAACGAGTTGAAAGAGTTTTAGCTTGGATTAAGAACCGGTTTGTTTCATTTTAGTTTGTTTTATATTAAGCTACTTAGTTTGGATTAAGAAAAAAACTCTCAGCCTCCAGTTGGCTCAGTGAGTCCTCTAGTCGATTAAGTTGAGATACAGCTATGCTTAAGAAAGCATTTACCAAAACGGTTTCTTTCGGCAAGCCACGATTATATGGGTTTGGGTTGAG
>JABUQX010039816.1:7500-20000 GCA_015478945.1 Trachelipus rathkii | reverse complement strand
ACCACCTATATTGATGATTCATCTTTGATGAAATCATCTTTGATGGCTCATCTCTACCCTACATCAAAGAACAGAGTTAATATTAATGTCTAACCTATGTTATAAACTGATCACCAGGACGCAGCATGATCTCTCCGCGTGAAGTCCCACGAACCCGCACCCGCAGGTGCGACCCGCCGCGTTCCCGCCCGCCGCGTGCGCCCGCAGGCGCAATATTTCCGCGTACCCGCCCGCCGCGTGCGCCCGCAGGCGCAATATTTCCGCGTACCCGCCCGCCGCGTGCGCCCGCAGGCGCAATATTCCCGCGCGAATGAAAAATATATATACTATAAGTCATTCATTTTTATTTCATACTTAAACATTTCAAAGAATTTCTTTTCAAATATACTATGAGTCATTCATTTTTATTTCATACTTAAACATTTTTATTAAAAACATTTTCGCGAACCTAAAACTGTAACTCATTACAGACCTATTATTTAACACATATTTATTAACATTATTTTTTACTTAATACTTTTTACTTAATACTTTTTAATTTATAAATTTTTAAAAATTGTATGTAAGAAGAAAAAAATTCAGAGTGTCTGATATATAAACATTTTATTTTACTACAATTGGACGCGGAATTTTATTAAAAACATATACTTTACACACCTTAAAGCAGTAAAAAGCGGTAAAACAATAGAGGTGTTAATGTAGCAACACCTGAGGATGGAAAGTATGCACTGTTTTGCATACACACTACTTTAACTTTCTTCGCTTTACTGCTTTAACTCATGTTTACTGCTTTAACTTTCTGCTTTACTGCTTTAACTCATGTTTACTGCTTTAACTCTCTGGCTTTACTGTTTTAACTCTCTGCTTTACTGTTTTAACTCTGCTTTACTGTTTTAACTCTCTGTACTGGTTTAACTCTCTGCTTTACTGCTTTAACTCATATATTTATTAACATTATGTTTTTCTTTTATATTTTTATTTTGTTTTTAATTACTTTTTATTTATTATTTCTATTTTTATTTTGTTTTAATACTTTTTTATTTTTAATTTGTAATGTAAGAATAAAAACACACAGAGTTTCTGATATATAAACATCTTACTTCAATAAAATTGTACAGTCAAGAAAAACATATATACTTTACATTTTTTATGAAGGAGTTAATGGATAAAACAAAGGCATACTAATCCCCTAGGTGTTAGGTAATAACACCTCTATTGTTTACTGCTTTATGCTTTAACTTTCTGTTACTAACAACTCATGTTTTACTGCTTACTTTCTGCTTTATGCTTTAACTTTCTGCTTTACTGCTTTTACTTTCTGCTTTATAACAACTTTCTGCTGTTTAACTCATATGTTTTACTACTTTAGCTCATATATTTATTAACATTATGTTTTTTATTTTGTTTTAATACTTTTTATTTATTTTTTCTATTTTTATTTTTGTTTTAATACTTTTTTATTTTTTATTTTTTTATTATCTTATTTTTTCTTTTATTTTTATACTTAGTGTAATTCATTATTTTTATTTTATTTTGTTTTTAATACTTTTTATTTATTTTATTATTATTTTTATTTATTTTTATTATTATTTTATTATTTTTATTATCTTATTTTTATTTTTATTTTTATATGTAGTGTTATTTACTTCATGCCTATTGTTATTATTATTTAAGAACACACACACACACACACACACACACACACACACACACACACACACACACACACACACACACACACACACACACACACATTCACTATGACACTTATACACACATTCACTATGACACTTATACACACATTCACTATGACACTTATACACACACACACACACACATTCACTATGACACTTATACACATTCACTATGACACATACACACATTCACTATGACACTTACATTTTCCATAGGCACTTGTTTGTATACAGATTTACTTACATGGGTGCCCACCTCTTACACAGATTTACTTACACTCACACACACACACACAGATTTACTTACACACAGATTTACTTACACTCACACAGATTTACTTACACTCACACACAGATTTACTTACACTCACACAGATTTACTTACACTCACAGATTTACTTGCTCACAGATTTATACCTCACACAGATTTACTTACACTCACACACAGATTTACTTACACACGCACACTCACTTACACATATAACGTATAATTTATTAAAACATTTTATGTTTTAATTAAACACGTACATTTATATTACTCATTCAAATACAACTAAAATTATTTCAAAGTTTCTTAAAACTTCTATAATAAATCAAACATTATCTTTGAACAAAAATTTATTATTAACTGTTAATACTTTGTTTATAAATTTTATAACTATCAAGTTTTAAAATAACTTTTACTAAATTTTATGAAATTTTATTAAAAACATATATTTTACGTACCTTAAAGCAATAAATCAGTAGGTCAGCCCCAGCACCCCTCTACACCACACAAAGCTATGCCACGTTTTGTTCTCTTGACTTACTACTTTACATCATCTTTAGCCATGTAATAAGTATAAAAAATAACAAAAATAAGTTCTAATACTCTGCTAACATAACATCGTATTTTATTAAAATCATTCTAAGTTTTATTTAAAAATAACAATTATTCGCTCTTTTATATTATTCACTCGATGTTAACTAAAAATATTCCAAAGTTTTTAAATAATTCGGGTTTCATATTATTATTATTATTATCTATGTAGTGACAATCCATGCGTAAACTTAACTACCCATCTTACAGATACAGACGACCTGACCTCTCTGTAAAATGTGTTGAAATAACTACTTTAGGTCTAAATTTAGGATAATCCTTTTGTACCCCCGGGGCGATTTAGGCCTAATTCCCTGTCAAAATATATTTATTTCAAACTGACCTTTTTCTGTAAAAGGTGGTGCAATAACTAACCACGTTAGGCCTAAATTTAGGTATAGAACCCAGGATAAACTATTTTGTATCCCAGAGGCTGATTTCAGCCTAATACTAAGGTCAAGAGTAATTCCGGAAGCGCGGGCAAGAATCAAGAATCAATGTTATTATTATTTTATAAATATATTTCAAACTGAAACATGCTGGAACGGTAAGATCCTTTAAGCAGGTAAGAAGGAAATGTTTACCTTTCTTGTGAGTGGACGGAGTAATCCTTATCTCTATATGACCTCGTACGTGATTGGTCGAGAATTATTTTATCGCTTTTAGGTATGAAAAACATGTTTTTTCATATCCTGAACCTTAACCTGTGATTGGATGAAAATTATATTGGAGGATGCGTGTTTTAGACCCAAACTCATTTTAAAATCATACTCGTTTTAGCTGTTAAGCGGTGCACAAGTTCTCTGATTTGTAATAAAAGTGCTCTATTTTCACTAAGTGTATATCATGATTCACCTTAACATGTATACCTCAATACAAGACATTGTCCAGTGGGAAATCAAGATCCCCGGAAGTAGGGTTTCATTCTTATATAAAAGAAAACCCGATGGATTTGAATTTTTCAAGTGTGCCACCCAATCACCCTGTTATAATACAAAGCGTATTTTCGTGAGTCCAGATGAATTACTTTGTATATGTAATCACACTGAGGAGTGACTTACAGAATACTTTAAACCAAGCTCAGCTTTAAACTGGACCGAAACAGTTATTAGCCTGTGCGAAGAAACCAGCGATAAGCAACTTACTCTAGCATTTTATAAACACCAAAACCTAATCAGTTTGGAAGTTAGATTATGGGAGAGAAATAATGAAACATCAGTATTTGAACCTACATCATTTGGATTCTACATTTCAGGCCTATCGCAGATGAAATATATGTTAGAGGTACGTAAGCGCATGTTAATACAGCTGAAGAAGACATATGTGTTATCTAATTACGTAAACGTAGTTCATTACATGTTATACCAGGAATGCTACGCATTTAAGAAAACCTTTATCGATGATCCTACCGTTATCATCGATCGCTTCCTAAGTTCTATAGAAGAAATTCATTTATCTACTTAGAAAACAATGGCAAGAAAGTATTTATGCAGGTGACCCAGAATGTAAATATACTATGATATCTGAGCGGGAACTTTTTACGTATGTGTTAACTGAAGGTGTACTGAGACACGAAACTATATCATCGATAATGATATAAATGATTGGCATATCTGCAAAGATTTAGAGAATTTTAATATAAAATAATCATAAACATTATGTGTAAAATGTATGTGGAAGTGTTATATATAATAATATTCCTGTATTATATTTAATGTGAACCTTATATAAAATCATAGAATGTAACTAAAAAAAAAAAAAAGCCCTTTATATATGTATATATATATATATATATATATATATATATATATATATATATATATATATATATATATATATATATATATATATTTATATTTAATATATATATTTATATATATATATATATATATTATATAAATTACTGTAAGATAATGATTATTAAAATTCTAATTATATAGTAAAGTTTTTATTATCCTTATTTTTACTTTCTTAAATAAATATTTAACATGTATGTTAAGAGTTTAAATGAACGAAACCCAGGTTCAGGATATGAAAAAACATGTTTTTCATACCTAAAAGCGATAAAATAATTCTCGACCAATCACGTACGAGGTCATATAGAGATAAGGATTACTCCGTCCACTCACAAGAAAGATAAACATTTCCTTCTTACCTGCTTAAAGGATCTTACCGATCCAGCATGTTTCAGTTTGAAATATATTTATAAAATAATAATAACATTGATTCTTGATTCTTGTCTATACTGGAATTACCTTTTGACCTAGTATTAGGCTTAAATCAGCCTGGGATACAAAAAGGTTTATCCTAAATTTATACCTAAATTTAGGCCTAATTCCCTGTCAAAATATATTTCAAACTGACCTTTTTCTGTAAAAGGTCAGTTTGAAATATATTTTGACAGGGAATTAGGCCTAAATCGCCTCGGGGTACAAAGGATTATCCTAAATTTGACCCTAAAAAGTAGATTAGCTTTCAACACATTTTACAGAGAGAGGTCAGGTCAGTTTCATATCTGTAAGGAGTGCGGGTAGTTGTGTTTCTCGTGATGGATTGTCAATGTACATAGATAATAATAATAATAATAAAGAAAACCCGAATTATTTAAAAAACTTTGAAATATTTTTAGTTAACATCGAGTGAATAATATAAATGTAAGTGAATAATTGTTATTTTTAAATAAAAACTTAGAATGATTTTAATAAAATACATGTTATGTTAGCAGAGAAGAACTTATTTTGTTATTTTTATACTTATTACATGGCTAAAGATGATGTAAAGCAGTAAATCAGTAAAGAGAACAAAACTTGGCATAGCTTGGTGTAGAGGGGTGCTGAGGCTGACCTTACTGATTTATTGCTTTAGGTACGTAAAATATATGTTTTTTAATAAAATTTCATAAATTTTAGTAAAAGTTATTTAAAACTTGATAGTTATAAAATTTATAAACAAAAGTATTAACAGTTAATAATAAATTCATTATTCAAAGATAATGTTGATTTATTATAAGTTTTAAGAAAGCTTTGGAAATATTTTAGTTGTATTTGAATAATTAACATAAATATGAGTTTTTAATTAAAACATAAAATGTTTTAATAAATTATACGTTATATGTGTAAGTGTGAGAGTGGGCGTGTGTGTAGAAGTAAATCTGTGTGTGAGGTGTAAGCAAATCTGTGATGTAGTAAATCTGTGTGTGAGTGTAGTAAATCTCTGTGTGGTGTAAGTAGATCTGTGTGGGTAGAGTAAATCTGTATGAGGTTTAGTAAAATCTATGTGTGAGTGTAAGTAAGCATGATGTAGTAAATCTGTGTGTCAGTGTAAGTAAATCTGTGTGAGTGTAAATCAAATCTACGATGTGTGAGGCATAGTATCTATAGTAGGAGTATAAAGTCAAAATCTCAAAGTGTCTATGGGAAAATGTAAGTGTCATAGTGAATGTGTGTATAAGTGTCATAGTGAATGTGTGTATAAGTGTCATAGTGAATGTGTGTGTGTATAAGTGTCATAGTGAATGTGTGTATAAGTGTCATAGTGAATGTGTGTATAAGTGTCATAGTGAATGTGTGTGTGTGTGTGTGTGTGTGTGTGTGTGTGTGTGTGTGTGTGTGTGTGTGTGTGTGTTCTAAATAATAATAACAATAGGCATAAGTAAATAACACTACGTATAAAAAAAAAAAAAAATAAGATAATAAAAAAAAATAAAATAATAATAAAAAATAAATAAAAATAATAATAAAATAAATAAAAAGTATTAAAACAAAATAAAAAAAAAAAACATAATGTTACACTACGTATAAAAATAAAAATAAAAATAAGATAATAAAAATAATAAAATAATAATAATAATAAAAATAAATAAAAATAAAATAACATGCAATCGATATTAAAAATAAATTAAAAAAAACATAATGTTAATAAATATATGAGTTAAAACAGTAAAACATATGAGTTAAAACAGTAAAGCAGAAAGTTAAAGCAGTAAAGCAGAAAGTTAAAGCAGTAAAGCAGTAAAACAGTTAAAGCAGTAAAGCAGAAAGTTAAAGCAGTAAAACATGAGTTAAAGCAGTAAAGCAGAAAGTTAAAGCAGTAAAGCAGTAAAACAATAGAGGTGTTATTACCTAACACCTAGGGGATTAGTATGCCCCTTTGTTTTACTGCTTTACTGCACTTAAACTTTATATATATGCATGCGTTTATTACAATTTTATTAAAATAAAATGTTTATATATCAGACACTCTGAATTTTTTTTATTCTTACATTACAAATTAAAAATAAAAAAGTATTAAAACAAAAATAAAAATAAAAATAAAAATAAAAAGTATTAAAACAAAAATAAAAAAATATAAAAAAAACATAATGTTAATAAATATATGAGTTAAAGCAGTAAAGCAGAGAGTTAAAACAGTAAAGCAGAGAGTTAAAACAGTAAAGCAGAGAGTTAAAACAGTAAAGCAGAGAGTTAAAACAGTAAAGCAGAGAGTTAAAGCAGTAAAACATGAGTTAAAGCAGTAAAGCAGAAAGTTAAAGCAGTAAAACATGAGTTAAAGCAGTAAAGCAGAAAGTTAAAGCAGTAAAGCAGTAAAACAAAGGCATACTAATCCCCTAGGTGTTAGGTAATAACACCTCTATTGTTTTACTGATTTACTGCTTTAAGGTATGTAAAGTATATGTTTTTAATAAAATTTCGTACAATTGTAGTAAAATAAAATGTTTATATATCAGGCACTCTGGTTTTTTTTCTTCTTACATACAATTTTTAAAAATTTATAAATTAAAAAGTATTAAGTAAAAAGTATTAAGTAAAAAATAATGTTAATAAATATGTGTTAAATAATAGGTCTGTAATGAGTTACAGTTTTAGGTTCGCGAAAATGTTTTTAATAAAAATGTTTAAGTATAATGAAATAAAAATAGATGACTCATAGTATATTATTTGAAAAGAAATTCTTTGAAATGTTTAAGTATGAAATAAAAATGAATGACTTATAGTATATATATATTTTTCATTCGCGCGGGAATATTGCGCCTGCGGGCGCACACGCGGCGGGCAGGTACGCGGAAAAAATTGCGCCTGCAGGCGCACGCGGCTCGGGCGGGTACGCGGAAATATTGCGCCTGCGGGCGCACGCGCCGGGCGGGAACGCGGCGGGTCGCACCTGCGGGTGCGGGTTCGTGGGACTTCACGCGGAGAGATCATGCTGCGTCCTGGTGATCAGTTTATAACATAGGTTAGACTTGTAATATTAACTCTGTTTAACGATGTAGAGGTAGAGATGAATATCTAAAGATGATTTCATCAAAGGGTGAATCCATCAATACATAGATGATCTCAAGATGACGGCATCAAAAGATGAACTCTTCCAAAGTTAGGCATCAAAAATACAGGAGCATTTGTAGTGAGAACATCAGTTGGGGCATCAATGCTGAGGCATATTAATGCTGAGGCATCATTGCTGAGGCATTAATGCTGAGGCTTCAAAATATCGGAGTGTGTGAGTGTAAGTGTAGTGCATCTGCGTGTGGAATGAGGTAGTGTATAGTTTTTATGCTTAGTATCATAAGTGTGCTCAAGTGTCCCATAAGTGAGATGTGTGTGTATAAGTGTCGTAGTGTATGTGTGTATAAGTGTTAGAAAAAGACTAACTCATAGTAGGAAGCATCCTAGCACCTTGTAATATACACCAATCGAATCCTCATACCTTATAACCTAGGTAGACACCCATATTAAGAGACTGATATTCTAGGCTCAGGGAAGTAGAAAAGAAACTTGAAAAAGTGGCGCACTCGGTTGGCACTATGTGGCACTCACTTGGCACTATATGGCACTCGCGGCACTCGTGGCACTCACTTGGCTCATTGGCACTCGCTGGCTTTCACGCAGCACTCACCTGGCACTCATCTAATACTCATGGAACACTAAGAACACTCCTAGATACTTCTTACGGTGATTGGGGAACCATCAAAGCCATCAAGTTAGCGTGGGTCAAAATTGACCCATGGTATCTGGCAAGGTGGTCAAACAAGGTAACGACATCAAAAAATAGGGCTAAGCCCCTAAAGGAAGATCAAAAATTACCGTGGGCCAAAAATGACCCATAAGGAAGACCAAAGGAGTACCCAAATTACCGTGGGCCACCAGCCCACGGATGACAAGTACCGTGGGCTAAATGACCCATGGAAGATCAAAAGGGGTTGGTCGAAAAATTAGGGTTGGCAAAAATTGACCCATGGAAGACCAAAGGGGTGGCCAAAATTGCCGTGGGCCAAAATTGACCCATAGTCATCTGGCAGGAGTGGTCAAACAAGACAACGACATCAAAAAGCAGGGGCTCGCCCTAAGGAGAGATCAAAAGAGTACCGTGGGCCAAAAATTGACCCATGGAAGACCAAGGGTTGGTCCCGTGGGAAAAAATTGACCCATGGAAGATCAAAGGGTAGCAAAATTCCGTGGGCCAAAAATGACCCACGGAAGATCAAAGAGGTAGCAAAAATTACAATGAGCAAAATTGCTGGTCGAAATAGGGGGAGCGTAAAATAGAGGTAATACGTACAACGGTTGCTGACGCAACCGTTTGGCCCAACCCTTCTTCGAAGGGTTGCAAAAATGGATGCCAGAAAAAATTAGAGTTTTTTCAAAATTAGGGTTGCCAAAAATTTGGGTTCTCAAAAATTTGGGTTCTCAAAAAAATTTGGGTTCTCAAAAATTAGGGTTCTCAAAATTAGGGTTCTCAAAAAATCGACTTCCCCTAAAAGGACAAGGGTAGGTAAAAATTTGGGCCAAAATTGACCCATGGAAGACCAAAGGTTGGTCAAAAAGGTCAAGGCCCAAAAGATAAGCCCCTTAAAAAAGGTCAAGGGTCAAGGTAAAAGTCACGAGCTCAAGAAGGTCGTTATCCGAAATGGTACTCGATATGTGACCTGAATCATTAGATCGAAAGATCAAAAGGTCATGGACGGGATGGGTAGGGAGGGGCGGGGAGGGGATGGGTGGTTTGATTTACTGATTTACTGATTTACTGCTTTAAATTCGGTAAACTATTACACTTTACTATGATATTTTTATTCAAAGAACTTATTTTTATGTTATGTTTGGATAAAACTTTGTTATTTTTATGTTATGTTTGGATAAAACTTTGTTATGTTTGCAATTTGCTGGGGATTATGATATTTAGGTAGGGTTATGATAAATTTTTGTTAAATATTGCTATGATAATGTTAAAAAAAACTTTTGTTACGTTAGCATATATTCGTTGGTCTGTATGATAATCGGACAAGGTTATGATACATTTTGCTAAATGTTACTGTGTCAATGTAAGATTAACGTTAATATGTTAGAGATATGCTTGAAAAAAGTATGAATAGGTTACGTTTTGCATGCAATGTTAGTTACTTTACTGGTGTTAAGTGTGGAACTTTGTTAATGTTAACAGTTTATTCGTGTATAAGTTGTGTTAGGTTTGTCTTTGTACATTATTTTCTTAGTTCATGTTACGCTATGTTAGCTTTATTGATGTGGAAACTTTATTACGTTAGAGTATATTCGTTGATCAGTATGATAATTAACCAATGTTGTGATAAATTTTAGTTAAATATTACCATGTTAATATAAATTAACATTGTTATGTTAGAGATATGCTTGACAAAGTGTGAATAGGTTACGTCTTTGTATGCTATGTTAGTTACTTTACTGTTGTTAAGTGTGGAACTTTGTTAACGTTAACAGTTTATTCCTGTTTAAGATGTGTTAGGTTTGTCGTTGTGGGTTATATTCATAGTTCAGATGATGCTAAGTAAGCTTTATTAATGTGAAAACTTTGTTACGTTAGCATATATTCGTTGATCAGTGTATAAAGAATTTGTTTTTATGTTATGTTTATCCAAAATGATACTCGAAATGTGACTTGAATCAATAGATCAATAGATCAATAGATCAATAGATCAATAGATCAATAGATCAATAGATCATGGATGATGTGGGCAGTGTGGTATGGCTGGTTTGATTTACTGATTTACTGATTTAGGGTATGTAAAACATGATAATTTTAGTAAAAATATGACCTGAATCAATAGATCAATAGATCAATAGATCAATAGATCAATAGATCAATAGATCAATAGATCATGGTTGGACAGGAGTGTAGGTTGGGTGGTTTGATTTACTGATTTACTGATTTAGGGTATGTAAAACATGACAATTTTACTAAAAAATATGACATAAATCAATAGATCAATAGATCAATAGATCAATAGATAATAAATCCAATAGATCTGGATGTATGGAATTGGCTGGATATTGTTTGATTGCATTTGATTTACTGCTTTAGGGTATGTAAAAACGTGACAATTTTAATGCAAAAAGCTCTGGCCAGATAATAGATCAAGAAATGGGTGGAGAGGGCAGTTTGATTTACTGATTTACTGATTTACTGCTTTAGGGTATGTAAAACATGACAATTTTACTAAAAATATGACTATAATCAATAGATCAATAGATCAATAGATCAATAGATCATGGAAGGGCTGAGGAGGACAGTTTGATTTACTGATTTACTGATTTACTGCTTTAGGGTATGTAAAAACGTAAATTTGTAAGTTATAAACATAAAAAGAATAAGAATTTTTTTTTCTTTATTTTTTATTAACACTTGAACTTGAGTCTGCAAATAGATGTTTTATATGTGAGATATACCTTGAGGCACATTATAACACAGATATTATTAACTCAACCACTTTTTAAACTTCAGCACCAGGGGCTAGTACAGGCTCTTACAGGGCTCCAGATCATTACTCAGATATATTTCATCATTATTCTTATTTTATAAACTTCTTTACTTTTATTTATTCTCTTTATCTGTTTTGTTCTTGCTTTCTGTTTCAGGGATTTCCGGATCTCTAAAGGATCATTTGGATCGACATCATCGGAAACAGATCCCAGATCATATCGTTTTCAGTCTTTCTGCGATCAGACACTAATTTTTGGGGGCTGCGTCCCCATACAGAGCACCGGTACATGTCTACGGCAGATTACGTCAGGCTCACTGCTCCTTCTACTATACACTATCCAAATTTCAGCCTTCTGCGATTAATTTAATTTTTGGAAGCATCCCCCTTACAGGGGACTCTTGAAGTACATAATCGTCTACGGCGAGATTAAATCTCACTTGAATGGGAACCATTAGGCCTAATCTTCGCTCGCGCGGAAGCAGCAACAAGGGCGTAAGCGACATATTTTGCGTTCGCTCTCGTGGGGAGGTACCCCCTATATACATCCTAGCAACTTGAAAACTCGTCGGTATCGAGCTTAACATATGCATAGAACATATACCAAGTTTGAAAGCGATACCTCTTATACTTTTTGAGAAATCGCTGTAGGATGTCAATCTGGCCCATTACTACTGTCAAGATTGTAAGTTCGACTCAAATTTGAGAAATTGGTGTTTTTGAAAAGAAACAGCCTATTGTAACAAATAAAAGTTCCTAAATATGTTTCCTAAATATTTGCTGCAGTTGGCTCCAATAACGAACCCTGCCCTTCAAGAACAATTTTTTGGGGGGGAAAGTGAAAAATTCTGATATTTTTTCTCCTATGTAATCTATACCAAATTAAATTTGCTCCATGTCCAGAGGCAATACTGTTGCATATAAAAAAATGATCTAAATAAAAAGTGTGTCTCTCCACCAACCAAAGTCGCATTGAAAATTTCATGTTCGTTGAACGACCAAAAAAAAATAATGGCAATTTTAACTTTTGAAAACAATTTTCTGTTGGGTTTGGTATTCGAACATTGCTGGAATTTGGTTTCAGATACCAATAAAAAACGGAGACAAGTTTTTAATGTAATAGTCCCATCTTTGTATCGTTTAAGCTTCAAGTCATTTTGACAAAAATTTGAGGACGTCAACACTAAAATATCAAAAACATGGTTTATATTTAAATGAAAAT
>JABUQX010039815.1:30000-36262 GCA_015478945.1 Trachelipus rathkii | reverse complement strand
TATATATATATATACATATATATATATATATTATTACATATATATTTATAGAATTATATATATATATCAGAGATGATTGCTACATATTATTATTGTTATTATATTGTTATTATGTTGTTATATATATATATATATATATATATATTATATTAATATTATATTATATTATATATGATATATTATTATTACTGTATAACAAACATATATATGGCTAGCCTGAGCATATAGCATGGTGCTGGCTGGCTGGCAGGCTGCTGGCTACATGTTATATTGTTACAAGCTGCTGGTTGGGAAAGCATATATACATGACACATATTATATTATTATTGCTATTATAGATGGTTACATGTATTATTGATATTGGCTACATACATGGTTACATTCGTAGCATTAAGGCCAGCTGGCTGGCTGCTGGCTACATATTACAGCTGTTGTTGCTGGTTGCTGGTATTAGCTGCTGATGGCTATTGGCTGGCTGTTGCTGGCTGCTGCTGAGCATATTGGTGCTGATATTGCTGCTGGTTGCCATATTATATACCCATGGCTGGCTGGCTATTACAGAGTTATACTACATATAATATGTATTAGTTACATGGCTACTGGCTACGCTGGCTGGCTGCCATACTGTTGTTACACCATATACATATTATACATTATACTGCTACAAGGCTGGTTATTACAGATATTATGGCGTTACATATGCTGCTGGTTATTACATTATATACGTCATTGCTACATATATATTACAGCAGTTATATTATGCTATATTATATTACGATATTGCATACTGCTGGTTGGCTGTTACATATTGCTGGCTATTATTATAAACGCCACGTACACATATTATATATTACGCATATTATATTATTGTTATTACAGGTATAGGTATCGTTACTAAAGTTGGCTGGCTGGCTATATTATTATTATTAGCAAATACATAGCATATATATATATTATGTTGCTTGAGCGGTATATACATATATTATATATATATATTATATTATATACATAGCTACAAGATATATTATATTATTATACATATGCTATTGGTTACTAGATATATATACAATATTGCATACGTTGATATATATATAATATATAAGATATATATATACATATTATTATTATTACATATATAAATACATATATATGCTGGTTGCTGATATATTATTGGTTATTATGATGATATTACAGTTATATATAGTATATATATTATTAATATATATAAGTTATATATTATTATTATTACATACATACATATATATACTGGTACATAATATATATACATATATTATGTACATTATATATATTATGATACATATTATATTATTATTATTATACAATATATATATATATGCTGTTGCTGTATGATATATATATGTTAGGTATATATATATATATATATATATATATATATAGTATATATATAAGAGCAGTTATATATATATATATATATATATATATATATATATATATATATATATATATATATATATATATATATATATATAGCCCCTGTTCTAACTAAATTTTTCGAGTCTTTTCTTGAAAAGAAGATTTAGAAACATCTTAAATCTTCTAATCTTATCTCTGATTGCCAGTATGGCTTTTTAAGAACCATTCAACTGGTGATCTTCTTTCCTTTCTTCCCGACTCTTGATTCTCTGCTCTTCGGCAATTGGTGAATCCTTTTCTGTGGCGCTAGACATATCGAAGCCTTTCGAGAAACTCTGCCACAAAGCTTTAATATCTAAACTTTCCACTTTCGATATTTATTCTTTTTTTGTAACCATTTCTTGACATTCGTTCCAGTCGTTATATGGCTGATATTGTAAATAGCCACTATTTATCTTTTAAATCTATCCATAGTGGTGTTTCGAAGAATTCTGTTCTATGCCCAACTCTTTTCTTCTTTTTTTATTTGCTTCAAAACTATTACTGTGTCCCCTCTCCACTCCAATAATGAATGAGTCACAGAAGATTTTACTCTTCATCAGCGGGATTCGAACACTGGACCTCCGCGTTGCTGAGGTAACAGTAACCGGCGCTTTATCCACTAAGCCATCCACGTCCCCAAAAAAGCACGCTTCAAGCGTAGTATTTAAAGCTCCCGGTTTTCTCATCCCATAATTGCTGAGTACTCAAAGGCTCTTAGGCTGCTAACTCCGTCACTCATCATTACTCCTTCCAGTTTGAAAGACGACTCATTCAACAGCAAATAAATGATGTTAAGAGGATAGCCTCGAAGCAACAGACTTCTGATCTTTCTGATACCTTTAGTTGTGTTAAAGAAAACATGGTTGTTTTCAATGCTTCAATACCTCAGCTTCTTCATCTATCTACCTGACATAATCTTCCATAAAACTATAATATCTTCTTTGAAAACACAACTCTAACCTTCTTCCGTTCTTAATATTCTTTATATTTTCTTTTCTCGTGATCTTTATTAGAAGGATCACATTATGTTCTTTCTAACAAGTTTCAAGGAAATTGGGTGTTCCGAGGGGCTTTCGGAAATTATTTTCCCCACCCCAGTTGCTATATCTGCATAGGACCGTTGTTTGACCTTGCATGGAGAATGAATCACATATCTGGGGTGGTTCCACACATACTGCTCTCCTTGATAAAGTGGAGTTTAGGGCTTGTCAACTCCTCAATTCTCCGATTCTCATTAACTCTCCCCAATTTTTCTAGCCGTCGAACCGTTGCAACACTCTCCTTAATATATTGTTATTAAGATTGACATTTTTTTTTGAATTTCCATTCATGTACCTCCTTCTTTGAGGAGAGTTCCTGCGACTCGTATTTTAGACAGTCTCATCCATTCTCCGTTCAGCTCTATGACCCAGACTTAACTGCTATGCTCAATCTTACATGTTCTCAACTGGTAAAGTCTGGAACATATTTTCCTCCCATTTATTTACTATCTATTTACATAATTAGGGTGTATTAGCTATATGCTCTCATTTAGGGATTTTTTTAATTACTTTTTTATTTGAAATAGTAAAAAAGGAAAAAAACAAAACAAAAAAAACAAAAACCATAAAAACAATGGGTTTTTTAGTTGGTTTAAACCAAAAAAACATGTTGGTTTAAACTAAACAAACCTTCTTGCAGGTAAATACCACTCATGGGCAGAGCCCTTTACAAGTAGGAGGCATGTAATATATATATATATGCGTTATATATTATATATATATATATATATACTAAGTATAGCAGCGAGTTGGAGGAAGCAGCAGCAGAAAGCAGTTGGCTATTATTAAGCAGCATGTTGCTGCATGTTGCTGGCTGCATAAGGCTGCTGGCTGGCTGCTGCTATATTATTAGCTGGTTATTTTATTACATACTATATATATGGCTGGCTGCGCTATTGCTGGCATACATGTTACATACATACATATGCCACAGCTGGTGCAGCTAAGAAGAAGATATACATACTGCTGGCTGCCATGGCTATGCTGGCTAGTTGCTACAAAGTATTGGCAAAGAAGAAGAAGGACAGCTGAAGCATATTATATATTAATATTATTACAGTCATTACTATATTATTATTATATTACATGCTAAAAAAAAATATCACCCTACATATATATGTATTATATATATTATTATTACATATTATTATTACATTACATATATGTTACAGCTACATACATATATTAAAGCTGCTATAAGCATATATATTATATATATATATATATATATATATATATATATATGCATTATATATATATGTTAAATATATATATATATATATTTATTATATATATGTTATATATATATATATATATATATAATATATATATATATATATATATATATATATATATATATATATATATATATATATATATGTTAATTGATATATCTAATTATATTTGATAAAACAGAAGCTGTACGTATTTATTATTTATTTTGCTACTTGATGTGCAAAATGTTGAAGACTAGTTAAGCATGATTTAATTTTAGCCTATTTGCCTTTATGACAAGCAAATATGTAAGAAATTTTTTATGCTTAGAAAACAAACTTTATAAAAAATACGAAAATTAAGAGAAAATTTTACTACTGAAAAATATTATTTGCTGTAATCAGACAATATATACTTTTAGTTTTTTTTTTTTAAGATATAATTTTTTTACTTTTACTACATAAACTGTTTCCAAACAGTTTAAGATTTTAAAATATAACAACAAAATCTCTAATTTACAAATGTAATTTTGGAATAAGTCAAGAAAAATGTTTATAAAGCATTTCTTTCAAATATAATTATATTGATTATGGTTTAATATTTAAAAGTATAATAAATACTTTCAGACATAGAACAAAATCTGAAATTAAAACATTTAACCTGGGAATAAGTCAAAAAAAATATTGATAAAGCATTTCTCGCAAATATTCTGCAACAAATTTTTCCGATAGAAAATAAGAGAAGAGGAAAAGGAAGCCTTATTTATTATCGACTCTTTTTCTCCCTTCCATTATTGAAGCCATTTTTCGCTGTCGTTTTCTTCCGTGTAATTTAGCCTTTCTTCCCTCGGCCTCGATGTCTTCGTTTAAACAAAGGAGATGGAAGAAGAAGGTCAGCTGGACTTGTTGATTAGTAATGTGATTAGGTGATCACGAAGCCAAGATCAGAGCCAGAAGGGTCAAATTCAAAGTCTTTTGTTTGCAGCGCTTCTTTCACAGATTTACAAAATGGGGAAAAGATAAAGTGAACTAATATACACACTCACTTACATAAAACACACACACACACACACACACACACAGACAATAAAGGAAAAACATAAATACTAAAGAAACTAAAGTTTAACTAGTACTTAAAATTAATTTAATAATTATGGTAATAACCAATTGCAATTATGAATGTTTTCTAAGTGTGTGTTGTACTTAAAAAAAAATAAAAAATAAAACTTTCTTTTAGCGATTTCTAAATAATCGAGGAGTTCTGATGATCTAATTTCATTGTCAATGTAATTCATTAAAACTCTTAACTTGAAAAGTAAATATTTCTTAATTAGCCCAAAAAGAGCAATTACTCTCTCGAAAATAGACTTTCAAAAGTGTATACGCACACACACACACACACACACAACAATAATATATTTGTCATTTAGGGCAAATTTAAAAAAGAAAGGTTATATATATATATATATATATAGATTTATAATGTTGCTGCTATTATATATATATATATATATATATGACCAGATACAAATCTCTATTTATTTATATCAATATAGGGCAATTTTTCCTTTCCTTTAAAAGGAAGTTACACAAAGTGCTCGAGAGACCCTTGACTTTTCAAATCTTTGCCATTTAATCTGCACTCCTTAGTTAAAAAAAAACTGTCATTGGGCAACCTTTGTCGCACTATTGTCTTCTGAAATAATCGGAAAAAAATCGATTAAGCATTGTTCGCCTGATTACATATCGGTCAACCACCCTTAAAGCGATCAAGTCTCTTATAGCATATATATATGCATATATATATTATATATATATATATATATATATATATATATATATATATTAGTTATTATTATTATTAAATAGTCATATATATATGTAAGCATACATATATATAAATATACATATAGCATATTATTATATATATATCAAAGCATATATGCTGGCTATTGATAGCTATTAAGTATATATATATGATAGATGCATATATACAGCATATGCTATATTATTGTATATATATATGCAAACATATATAACAGCATATACAAGGCGTGGCAGCGCTACAGCAAGGTTGTTAGCTAGCTGGCGCGTTATAAGGCAAGCAAGGCGTTGCAAGGTTAGCGCGCTGCTATATATATGGCGCGCAGCGCTGGTTGCTGGCTGCTGCTGCCATAAGGCTGCATATGTTATGCGCATAGTCGTGGTTAAGAAGGGCTGGCGTTATATATATATATACAGCAGCACAAGAACGCCCCGTGGCGTAGGAGGCTGACTCGTCGACTCTCACGAGAGGACGCCAGTTCAATCCTCCGTAGCACTCGCAGTTTTATCTTCCTGGGAGCAAGAATTAAAACTCCCTGTTCGCGCAACACGTTGGTGGCATCAGGCTTGGAATAGCAGGCCTCAAGCCTTTGATTCGTATCCCCCCCCGTGTTACCCCTCTGAAAAGGGGAAAGCACGTGCTGTAAAATAATATATATATATATATGTTATTATTACATATATATTTTATGTACAGCAGTATATATATATAATATATATATATATATATATATATATATATATATA
>JABUQX010039815.1:15000-22500 GCA_015478945.1 Trachelipus rathkii | reverse complement strand
GGGATCTACAAAGTAGAATTTTCAATAGAAATATAGATTGTTTTGTAAATTATTTTCTTCTTTTTGGAATAGCTCCCTTCTTTTTGGGATCTACTGTAGTACTGGTTGAAGTACCTGGAATATTATCTACATCTGTAATCGGTGTAGAATGAGAAGGATAGAATATATTTCTAGGATAAGTTCTCTGAGAATACGTAGGTGTATCATATTGTAAAGAACTAGTAAATTTAGGAGATAATTTAGGTGGAAGCTTGGGTGGAAGCTTAGGTGGTAATTTAGGAGGTAATTTAGGTGGAAGTTTTGGTGGAAGTTTTGGATATAACTCCGGAGGGGAGTCATCATAAGGGAATTGTTCCAATACTTCAGAAACAGATCTAGAACGTACACGAGGATTTGGAGTCCAAGATATTGTAGAAGGATCTATCTCATGGAAAGAAGGAGTGTCAGGATTCATAGGAGGAGATGGCTGTCTAGCATGACTACGCAATCTCATGGGTGAAGAATCCCGAGGACCACGATATTGAGGATGTGGACGATAAGAAGGATCTTTACGTCTGTCATCTCTAATATTTACTTCTTCAGGAGAAGAAGGGGAAGTATCTACATTCGGATACTCATCGTAATAACGAATAGGAGGAGGAAGTGCAATAGCACCACTATCAGGATCATCTGGTGAAGATGGTGGATTACTACTGTGCATAGAAGATCTTCTAGAGAGAAGTGGTGAACTATGAAGAGAAGTAGAACCAGATGCATATGGAGTACGAGGAGAAGATAATTGGGGAGAACTATGGAAAATGTTTCTCCTCAGAGAATAGGTAGTAAAAGGATCAAAATTTTGTTTGTAATGAATTGCACAGATGAGTGGCCTGACGAAGGAATTCTCTGTGTTGTTTGTTGATGCTGAGGTTGTGGTATTTGTCTCGGTGTTGAAGGCATAGATAGAGGAAGCGAAGACTCTGGGGAAATAGGAGTCACACTTAACCTTGGTGCAGGATGGACAGCACTCTGAGCCATAGGAGACATTTCAGGGTCTTCTGTTCAACCTGTGGTCGTCATACCTTGTGCCGAAGGCTGGGAGGCGCTTGAGGAGCTTCGTTGTGGGACGCTCTTGTCCCTGTGCTGGTTGAGGCACCTGGGGAGCATCTCTGAATACCACATACTCAGTATAAGCATTATTATCAGGTGTGTCATCATCATCATCATCACCTGAATTGTCCCCCCGTCGAGGTTGAAAACGACGTTGAGGTGGTGGAGGGGGTGGAGGTGGAGGAGCACGCCTAACATTTTGTAAAGGATTATAGTATTTCCATTGGGAAGAAAAGGAATTGTCGGCAGTTTTTACAACAGGCATGGGGAGAATTTTTAAATTGTCCACATGTGACACAAATTCCTTATTGGTAACTAAACAACGAAGTTGATATTTGTTATATTTTAAAACACCTACAACTAAATACGGGCCCACCCATTTCTTAAAAAGTTTGGGCGATAAGTTAGGAGGTTTAACAGCAAGTAAATAGACATAGTCGCCTATACGAATAGGACGAATCGGAGCTTTAGAATGTTGCTGTTGAGCTATTCTAAATGTTTCTTTCTGCAGTTTTTGACGAGCTAAATCACGAATAGAAGCTGCTCGTTCGGCCATTTCCGCGTTAAAATCATAGAGATGATCTTTAAGAGGATTAGGCTTATTAACAAACGGAGAAACATAATTAGGAAGGTCATAAGGTAATCTACGAACATAGAAATGTAACAAAAAGTGAGGTGTATTTCCAATAGAAGAGTTATAAGTAGTATTTAAAGCAATTTGAGCAAAAGAAATATACCTACTCCAGTCGTCTTGTTTAGAAGAAACATATTGACGAAGATAATCTTCTACACGACGGTTTTCTCGCTCCACAAGGCTATTTGACGAGGGATGTCGAACGGAAATAGTACGGTTCTTTATGTTCCAAGTTTTACAAACTTCATTAAAGAATTGGGAAGTAAATTCACCTGCGTTGTCACTGACCAAAATTTCTGGAACAGAATGATTTACAATGACTTTATTCAAAAGAGCTTCAGCTACAACCTTGCCATCACGAGTTGAGACAGGGCAAAGTTCGCAGTAGCGAGTCAAAGCGTCTTTAAAAACTAAAATATACCTAGCACCGGAATATTTACATTTAGGAAGAGGACCTATAGTGTCCAAATGAACTCTAGAAAAAGGTAAGAAAGGAAGAGGATAAGAATTGATGGCTACTGGATGAGGTTTCGAACCTTTTACTTCAATACAAGAAATACACTGTTTACAGAAAAACGAAATATAAGCAGATAGCCTAGGAATGTGTGGCACTTCGATTTGACGTTCAGTGCGTTCAGTGATGACCAGCAGATAAAGTGTTATGATTCAAAAATATTATAGTATATATTAATGAATCTGGAATTTCCATCAAATACTTATTTTCTTTCGTAATGAAATAAAGAATACCATTTATAATGATATGGGGAAGACAACTATCAGGAACAGGTGAGTTTTCAATCTCATTTATTATTTCTGATAGTCTTGGATTTCTTCTCTGTTCATGGAAAAGAACATCCTTTGTAAAATGATATATTCTCGTATCAGCGAAAGCTAAAGGAATAGGATTTTGACGAAGTAAACCTATACGAGAAGGAGAAGAAGTCTCACGAGAATATGTAATATTCGAAGGAGATGAGGGGGAATAACTTCCTCTTCTTCATCAGAAGAAGGTAGATGACCAGTATTTGGAACAGGATTCCTACTTAGATAATCGGGAACGACATTTAATTTACCTTCTTTATAAATAATTTCTGGCTTAAAAGACTGAATTTTCAAATTCCATCTTTCTAATCTGCCAGACAATTGTTTATGACGAAATAGATGAACTAACGCGGCGTGATCAGTATAGATCTTTAAGGGATAACCAAAAATGATAGTTCTGAATTTAATAAGACCATGTACTATAGCTAAGGCTTCTTGCTCCGTAACACTATAGTTTAATTCGGCCTTATTCATCATTTTGGATGAAAAAGCTATTGGTTTTTCTCTACCATTGTCATCTAATTGGGATAGGACAGCACCGACGCCGTAAGAAGACGCATCAGTACTTAATATAAAAGGTTTAGTATAGTCTGGAAAAGAGAGGGCAGGATCCATAAGTAAAAGTTTCTTCAGAGTGTCATAAGCGGTCTGTTGCTCTAACTGCCAAGAAAAAGTGGCATTTTTCTTTAATAAAAGAGTTAGAGGCTGTGTAATCATAGAAAACCTGGGAATTAAATTTCTAAAGTAGTTATAGAAACCCAGCAAAGCTCGTACTTCATGGACATTCTGAGGAATTTTGAAACCTTTTAAAGCTTCTAGTTTGACTGGATCCGGAGATAAACCTTTTTCACTGATTTGAAAGCCTAAGAAGGTGACACTGCTCTTAAAGAAGGAACATTTCTCAAGCTTTACTTTAAGGTTGGCTATTTTCAAGGCATTAAAGACCTTAGAAAGGTGTGAATAATGAGTAGGGATATCCTTACTAAAAATTAGTATGTCATCTATGAACAAAAGACAAACAACACCTAGCAAACCTGACAAAGCCATTTCCATTGTTCTAGAGAAGACAGAGGGACTATTGCACGTTCTCTGAGGCATCCGGAAGTACTCGTAGTGCCCTCTAGTAGTAGAGAAGGCGGTTAGGTGTCTAGAATCTTCAGAGACGCTAAGATGTGAAAAGCCACTAAGGAGGTCCAAACAACTGAAAATGCGCGCGCTGCCTATGAGCGACAAGCTTTCTGCAATGCTCGGCAGAGGAAAGCGATCTGGAATGGTGAAAGAATTAAGTTTCCTATAGTCAACCACTACTCTCATTTTTCCGCCTGTCTTTTTCGGTATAAGAAGAAGTGGGGACGAACTAGCAGAAACACTGGGAGTAATATAGCCTTTCTCTAAGCTATCTTCAACCCATTCATCGATGATCTCCATGTATTTGTGCGGAAGACGATAGGGCCTAGTATACACATATGGGGGACTACCCTCCATAAGTTTAATTGAAAATTTATTCAATTTACAAAGTCCAACAGGATCGTCTGCAAGAGCAATAGAATCTCTATTCTTCACTAAAAAGGTCAACATCTCTTCTAATTGAGAGGGATTATTCAATACATATTTATTTGAATCTTTACTAGACTCTGAAAGCAATATTTCACGGTAAACTTCTCTAATTTGAGAGTCAGAAAGATTTTTGGAAGTAGTAACTGCATTTATAAAATCATTATCTGCAGAGGCTTCATTATGCTTGTAAAGTAATGGAGAAGCTGTTGTAAGATAAGTGTGATTATCAAAATTAATAGTATCAGCACTTAAATTGACTAATTCCAATAATATTTTACCGTCAGTACACGTAGACAACGTATTACCAAAGAAGAGTGTACCTGAATTTAAGAAATCATTCTTACTTTCAGTGATGAGAGCTATGTTCTCAGGAGGAGAAGCATGGATATCAGACTCAACTTTGACAGGAAGAATGTACCTAGAGTACGGCAAAATCCTAACAGCAGAAGAAGAGTACACTTTGTATGATAAATCATCATCTATCTCAACATTTGGTACTTCTGAAATGTCATTTGAATACATTCCAGGAATTCTACATTGTAAATTTGCTTTAAAAAGAGGATTTGAACGTATTGATTCACTCTGAAGAGTTTGTTGAGGCATAGGTAGTTCAAAAGATGAATTTAAAAGAGATTTTGGCAACTGATCACAATCTGCACTTTTGCCATTTTGTCTCAAATTGCCTCTATTTGAGTCCTGTAATGATCCTATGGCCGTGGGACGTCCATAAAATGAATCAGGATGATAAAAGGGACTGGAGTTTGAATCTACACTAAAGATTTTTCTCTCACAATCGGCTTTATTAGTACCCAGGAACGGTACTGAGGGCATGTAATGTCCTAAATTTGGATTATTTTGATAATTATGGGAATAATGTCTATTCTGGACATTCAAATTATTTAAATTATCCCGATAATTAACTCTATTTGTATCTAGAAGAGGTACATTAGACATATGATGTCCATAAGAAGAGTTTTCGTGAGAAAAATTTGACTGATCAAAATCTTCACTTATGACATGTTTAGAAAAACGGACTTTCTTCTCTCTATTATTTGAAGTAGAAGACGGATAAGTGTTATAAGATCGATCATAATGATTATTTTCATAATTTTTCAACTGATCAGAATTTGTACCTTTGGCATCTTCTTTTAAATTGGCCAATATTGCCCTATGGGAACCATTGGAAGGCATTTGAGGTACTACAGAAGCTCTGGGAACTGAATAAGGATGATGATCAAAATCTGTAGCAGTAGCAGTTTTCTGCAGTTTAGCCCTTTTTGTACTGGAGTGAGCTCCAGATGGGGTAGTATAACCAGAAAAACTATTAGAAACACGATTAGAATCTTGATGAACCCTTTTTCCCAGTTGAGTGCTGTTGTTTCTTACAGTTGTCCAATAACTTTCTTTGTTCTAAAATAACTTCTTCTGAAGTTAAACCTGTTTTATTCGGACTTATATAATCCATCTCATCGGAGAGAGGACTATAATAATTTTCGCGGAAGACTCTCGTAGACGTCGCGCCCGAATTATTATCGCGGTAACCGTTAAGTAACGAACGAGAATTGCTTAAGCTCCCTCGGGGAGGTTGTGAACCTAAGACTTCGGCTCCAGGCGACCTTCCTCGTAGAGGAAGATTCCCTGTACTTTTAAAATTGCTTAAACCACTGTCTAAGCCTTCGGCACGTGTATCTTGTAAAGATGCACTAGAAACTTCTGCAGAGGAAGATCTTAGGAAAAGATCCCCCCTGGGTGTAATATTAGAGCCTCCTCGAAGAGGTGCTCCTGAGTTTCCAACAGCGTGAAGCCCTGAAAGGGTCCTTCTGTGGAAGGGTGTGTTGTCTCCTCGTAGAGGAGTACCAGAAGTTTCTTTATAATTAAACCTATCTAAAGGGGAAGGTCCTTGAAAAGAATCCCTACCATAGGTCCCAATAATCCTTTGATCAGGAGGATTAAAGGCACCCAGAGGATGGGGTTCCTTCAAAGATCTGCCATTTTCCTTAAATTTATAATTTTCCTTAATTCTAAAATCATTTTGACTATGCATGTAATTTTACCTTGTGAACTATATGTAGGATGTGTATGATGTGGAAGGCTGCCTTCAATGTAATTGAAAGAGTTTTGTTTATCCGAACGTTTCGAATAAGAACGTATAGCACTTATGACTAACGGTATGTCACGCACTTTTCTTCCGGAATCATTACACACATGCACTATATCATGCTTATATTTGATTTAAATGGCAACTTCTTATTACATCTTGTTAATAAATAATTTGATAAAAAGACATTGTTATCCATAACATAGAACATGGTGGATAATAACTTATTTAGATTAAAATTTAATTCAGTAAGACCATAAATCTTTAAAGATTGGCCAGAAATGGAATTTAATATTAAGTCCGCAGGGTATAATTTTGGTCTATCTTCCTTATTAGGGAAAGCCATGCATAGTTTTTTATAAAAATTGTATTTAGCCAGGCTTTTAGTCGCTCCTGTGTCGACCAAAGCATCTGTAGAAGCACATACGTCAGCATTATTAGTAGTTAATTGTATAGGTAAGCTATATACTATCCCCTTCTTCCTAGGGGAAGAAGTGGAAAATATATTAGAAGAGTTAGGGACAGAAAGATCATCGTCTACCAAAAGAGCAGAGATTTCTGTAGGAAAATAGGTAGTAGAAGGGACGAAGTCTTTCTGACAGACTCCTGAAAGTTTATTTTCGTCAGATATCGGAGTCGGAGAAGAATATCTAACTACTGCTGAAAAGGGGGGCCCTCTGAGGGAGGACTCCTCATTCTATTCTCATATTGAGGATAATATGACTGATTGTAATCTTCTGGATGGTATATAAGCGAGGGGGAGTGATCATAGTCTTCCGAAAGAATCTTATTTGCATGCATATCACTCATAGCGCTTATATTTTGACGTCTATTATAATTATTATAATTATTATAAGAGTTATAATAAGGACGGTTATTAGTAGGAGCGGTCATATTTCTTTGAGGCATGCGTGAGTTATAGTAAGTAGAAGGATAAGAGAAATTAGATCTGAAAGATTGAGAATTTCGAGCATATATAGGAGTGAAACGTTGGTTATAAGAAGAAGAAGCTTGAGGGGAAGCCTGAGAAGAATTATATACTACTGAATTGCTCCCTTTTTGTTCCTTTCTTCCTACTCTCCTATTATTATTGCTCTTGCCATTATTATTACTCTTAACCTTCTCCAGTGACTGCTGTGCTCGATTATTTCTCTGTTTACCTCCATCAGGAGATAAATTCTTGACTCTTTTTAACGCTCGGGGACTCTGATAATCCCAGGAAGAGCCTCTACACGCGTCTTGCGTCCCTCTTGCATGGTAATCTGAACAAGAGGAGCAATAGGGCCTATAACGACACTCG
>JABUQX010039815.1:0-10000 GCA_015478945.1 Trachelipus rathkii | reverse complement strand
CATAAGTTACCAACAACACGGCCTAAAAGACCCAATAATTGTTAACAGACAGAATAGGAAATCATGCTAAATTTGCATGGCAACGTACTCAGTAGACGGTGGTCTTGTGTAGTCTTTTTTACCCGGTCGAAAGGAATCAAGGGTTGTATTGTTTAACTGGGTTTGCAGAGTTTAAATGATCTCTAAAAAACCAGCTCTTTAAATTAAACCTGCCACCGATATCACATTGCATTATCATACATTGGACGAGCTCGAGGACAATAGTGAAGCAAGGCGAAAAGTTGACGAGTTCCCGAACGACTTATGTCCGGGGCTCTGCTTAAATTGTTGTATATTTGTAGCTGGAGATTCTGTGTACCAGACTCATACGAGACGTATAGAATTGAAAACGTAAAGAACACTTTTCTTAACTTTAATAGTATGATAAGAAAATAGCATTTAAGATTTTGATAATGAGAAAAATGGACGAATATCCTGACACTTATATAAAGTTATTAATGATGATAAACAACGACTCCCTATACTGAATAGAGGTTAGCAAGATAAGGGAGGCATAAAACTGAGCACCATGATGGTTGGTGAATATAATTTAGTTTGTAGGCGTGGCTTTTTTTGAGCAATAGGCTGGAGTAAAAAAATTTTTGTATATTCAAGAATGTAGAGTAAGTTTGAACATAAAGTAAAAAAAGTTAGTGAAAGACTTATTTTTTAATGCCCTAAAGATTAATTACACTTGTAGGATTAGTAAGGGGCAAATACAAATTATTAGTACGATAAAAGAATGGAAGAAAAAATGCCTTCTGACTCAAGTATAATACAAATAACTTTTTAAAAGATATGTACAAGGTCGTTAAAGGATATAAAAACAAATAAACATGTGTTTTAATTGTTAATATTATAATTAATTAATAATAATAAGAATATATGACTTTGTAATTCAGACGAACCTGCAACATAAGAATATCCTCAAAGTAATAAATATTTGAAAATTATATTGAGGATCTAAAATTAGCAGAAATAGATCAGTATAATATGAACTACTCAGTTATATTAATAGTTCTCAAATCAATAATATCTACAAATAATAATTAATCAATATCATGGGAGGAGGTGGAGAGTTATTATCATCTATGATGTCGCCTCACGTACTCTGACGATAGAATATTTAGCCAATAGATTTTCTTTCACGGAAAAATTATGAAAACTGAGACATTAATTTATTTTGCAATGTAAATTGTTTCATTTTATTTATTTGCAATTATTTCCTTCAATATACTTTTGGGTAAGTCACTACAGGCCACTCCAAAATGTCCATGTTCCGTGAAAAATTTGTTCAGATTCATTCTGCATTGCATGTAAAACTTATTTACCTTACTTATATATTCTACTATTCTAGTTAGGATGATCATTCGTTGAAAAAAAAACGCATCATGTAACTCGATGGGTATTATATTATTATTAGTGTATTATTATTGTATTATTTATTATTATTGTTATTTTTATTAAATCTAATTAGTATATTAAAATGATTCAAAAGTATTATGGTATTACATCTCCTATTAATATATTTTAAATTATTAGTTGGATTATTATTAATTTGATTATTCGGATTATTATTTATAACATTATCATTATTATTGATTATTATTTATTATTATTATTAATTATTATTATTATTATTATTTATTATTATTATTATTATTATTATATTATTACTATTTATTATTATTATTAGATTATTATTACTTATGTATTATATTATTATTATTATTATTGGTCATTATTATATTATTAGTTATTATCTTTGTTATAGAAATAACTTAAAAAGCAAGGACGAAAACTCACCAATCGAGTCGGGGTTTATCCATCCGACCTCTTCCTGGCTGCTTTCAGTCCAGAGTAAACAGGGGCTTCGACGCCCTTTTGATGAAATGGTTGGTAATGAAGAATCTGTCTTCAACCCATTAGTCCCGGGCAACGTTCCTGTTTCTGGGCCTTCTCCCCCTCTCTCAACCAGCAGATGCCGCTGTTTATGGCTTTAACCAGACAAAAAACGCCGATGGAATAAGGTACGATTGTCATTAGTCCAGCTCTTATCCCAGGAGACCACGCTATCAAAGCTCGGTCTCTTAACCATGAGTAAATTACCAACAACTAAAGAAAATTTAGCTAATCCCGAGAATAGGTGCTCTCGGGAATCCCACGCACGGCTTACGATGTCCCCCCGGTCTAAAACACCTATCCCCTTTATTTTTTATCTGCCTTTCCGGCCAAACGTCTACGACGTCCATCTCGCACTGCGGTAAGCACTATCTATGTACCTCAGTGAACGGCATTGGAGGCTATTCTTCGCATCGACTGGGGTTATTCAGGCGACACCGATTAATGGGAATGCGAGTGTTTCTTGCCTAGATCATTGGTTTCGTGTGCTAATCCCTCCAAAGAACACAGAGTTAAAAATAATATTAACTTATCCTAATCGTTTCCCAGGGAGCGAGGTCCCGAATTTAATCCAACCAGGAGAACATGTTCAGTAACCACACACTCCAAAAGGTAGCATTAGACGACGTTCCAGAGGTTCTTTCGGTTCGGCACACTACGGAACGTATATTTTGCTGCCATTCCAAAAACAGGCATGTTACCAGCATCAATGTCTACAGGTTTCCTTCTTGCACAAGGAGAAACCCCCTCTGCGCCTCAATCCTCGTCTTTACTTACGTTATGCTTGCCCTTCCCTCCACAAGGTAAAACTTTGCTTTAGCCAATACACTTTTTTTGAAACTTACGTCCCCTTTTAATACCATTACACGCTCTTCTAAGGTGTTTTTAGGTACCCGCACAACGATTTGGACAACCCCCACGAAATATTGGTAGATCCTCTCACACACCATTCTGGTTAGCGATTGTGAAGTTTCTCTTTCACTTCGTTGCATGCATCTATGAGAATGCGAATTAGGAAACTATCCGTTGCTTTAGCTTAGCCTCTACAACAATTGCAAGGTGCTCCACGAGACCAGGTCACTACTTTCCGATCCAGCTGACACATTCTTGCCTTATCTTGCTGAGAGGATGGAATTATAAGTCCTATGACACCAGATGCCGCACTGGCTTTTTTCATTAGTTATAATATCACGCTGAGCACCAACGCCGAGCAGAGAAGTTATCGTCGTCCCCTCCTTTATTTTGCCTATAGGCTTTACGACTGTTCCATCGGTCAAAAGAGCTTCATCCTAGCTTGACCCCACCATAATTCTAAAAAAGGTTGAGCGCTTATACATGTGCCGAGTCTTCGGATACCTTCTCGAATTCCACTCTTTTCCTAATCCAACTGTGTGTTTCGGCCGGTTTCTGAGACAACGCTTCTGGAATTGGGAATTGCGCGGTTGTTCGGGATAATTGTCCACTCCATCTCTCCTACTATCGGGCCTTACGACCATTCAAACTTACACAATCCGCGACATAAAAAATTCTTAAATATCCTAATGAAGGGTCAAATCACATCGTGACTGGGTTAGATATTCACGGCTCCTTTTCATTCGAGGCAATGAAGAGAAGATATAATTCTTCAATCTCTTGGGAGTGACATATCTCGCTTCCTAGATTGACGTGGATGATCGTGCAGAGTACAATCCACTTGTTGTGTTGTGAAACCGCTCTCTTGATAGAAAGGTGAAATGTATCCTTTAAACCACTGAGGGCCCATTACCCCCATCCTCTCTCAGGAAAACGTACCAAGGTACTATTAGGAACATAAATACGTGAACCGTTCTACAGTAGAGGAAATATTCACTGTTACTAGGCGTAGAGAGCGCCTATAACGAGTTTGACTAACGTCAACACACCTCTTCATGTGCACCAACCAACATGGGTCTGAGATAAAGTATAGGAAGAAATTTTGGTTGATTGTGATCAAACAATCACCTAAAAACGAAAGTTACCTTTCTACGACAGGAGGCTGGGCGACGTGTTACCGTAACACTCCACTGCTGTACTCTTCTCTTATAGCTTCCCTGGATAACTAAGTGAGCTGCCCCATAATGAAGAAAGGTTCGTACTTTCCATATAATGAGTATGAGAAAAATGAGTATAATAATATCTCAGAGCATCCCGAGCTAGTCTACAAATTTCAGTTCCTCAGATTTCCATCAGACTTGTCTTCACCTACTCACTCTCAATTCAGAAAGGAGTCTACAGAAAACCGCTTACTTCTGAGAGCACCACTATAGGAACTTCAATGTCGCCAATGACTCTCCAGACTCTGAGGAAACCTTCGTTTGAGCTGTTTCGTGTCGTGAATCCGCGAACAAACAATCTTCCGGCGATGATGAGTCACTCCAAGGGATCAAACTTTCTTAGCCGCTGAGGGCAGTCTCAGAAAGGGGTTTACGATCAACGTGAGTCCTATCTCCCACCGCGGCAGTCAACAGAAGCAGTGGGCTGCTCGATGAAGTTCGGGAGGGGCCCGATTGGACGCAGGAAACTGGTGATACTTACAATCCCCCCAGCACTCTTAGGCTCAGGTATCATCCGCGCCCCATCTGCCTGACTGAGCGATTTAATTGGTATTAGAGAAACCTCCTGTGTATACGTGGGTTATCATACACTGCCAGGGCAAGGAAAACAGTTTGTTCAAGCCAACCGGGCGCATTCAACCTTCCCACAGGAATCTCTATATTGACCGGATCTTTTGTGACCGAGCTGACTCTCGACACGGCTGCCAATACACGACCGATTTTCATAAGGCTAGGTCTCTTGGCTTGCGAGACTGGGAGCCTCCCGTCTTCATGTCATTGTAAGGCACGTATGCTGGAGATTCAGGGTGCCCGTTAAGCCTTGAACAGGATAACAAATTTTTATGAAAAAGATGTTAAAAGGATATTAAATTAAGACATTAACATCCATGAGAAACGCAATCTTTATAACGCAGGATGGCCATACAGAAAATTGATAGGATCTTAAGACTTGCAACCTACAATCCATCCCTACGTATCCGGTAACCGATGATGTAGTATAACCTAATGAAAGTAAAACTTGAAGTGAAAAATGAAGATAATTTAAAAATATCTAAGGAAGGAGCTTACCTAAGAGATTTTTCATAATAGAATAAGCTTTATATATATTTTAAAAGACACAATTAAACGTATTGAATGAAAGCAAAGACAGATCGCTAATTGATGATGAAATAGTTAAAGATCAATAATTGTGGATTTGATAGCTGATCTCTCAGGTGATTGGAAGAAAGTGCCTGTAAAAGGTTGAAATGATATCAAACAAGAACTTCAGACCTATTAATTTCCCCCCAGAACTTTAATCTTAAATACAAGCCGATTCAGCAGACTTAGATAATATCCCCCTGACACAAACCTGATTCAAGTCCATCAGGGCAACTTCTTACGCGTGCAGATAAATTTTAAAGCGTGTTACCCAGAGCACCGACTAAGAAAAAGCACCAATTATAAGTAGGTCTAGTTTGGATTAAATCGTATTATGTATTATTCTATAGTTATTTATAGCGTTTAAATGTTTGTTTGTATAAATCAATGGTTATTTTAAACTCTTTTTCTCTTTCTTTTTCCCCTTGTGACCGCGTATAAATAACATGTAATAATTGTGTACAAATATATTTAATATATAAGTTAAATAATATATTATATATATATATATATATTATATAATATATAATATTATATATATATATATATATATCATATCTATACTATATATATAACGCTTACACGTGTGTCAGTAGACAACATGGCTGCGAAGGAGGTAGTTGATAAGTTATTACTTCAATCTGAGGGAACCAAATAGTTTTGGGGGTTCCCCTATGGATCCTGTAGCGTACATAATATTGAGAAAAAAGAGTTAAAAGCATATTTGGAGGGTGAAGAGGCCCATTTAGCTGCTATAAACCCTGTAGGAAAAAATTTCTACAGCGGAAAACCTGTCTCGCACTCGTACGCATATGGGCAGTTAGATTTATCGGGACAATGATTAAATACAGCTTCTTATAAGGAAGGTTTTCAATATTACTTTTACAATTGACGTAACTCTAGATACGTTGTGGTTGAAACAATAGAAAGTAAAGATCACTACAGTCGCCGTATGCTGTATTGAATTCATAAGACGAGCGGGAAACACTATTCGCATTTTGGGAAGATTCCAGGAAGGAATTCAAGGGGGCGGAGAAGTTGCAGGCGAGTGTGCTCTGGGTAGTATGTATAGAGCTATTACAATACATTTTCCGCAGTCAAAGCGGCTGGTGCTGAATACTCCAACGTAGACTATAAAAAAAGGCGGGCTCATAGATTTTATGCTCAATGAAAATACCGCCAATCATCCGATCATACTGGGACGATCTGGCTTATTCTATTTAAAGAGTCTACCATGAAGCTATAAGTCAATCTGCTTAGAGAGTCAAAACTAGAGGACGTAATGGCACATATGGGTGAAAAGAAAACAAAATAAAAGATAATTCAGGAATAAAGGTAACCGATTATGGTAAGAGTCCTCTCTCGACAGAAGAAAGTTTAGGAAAGGAGATATGAATCCGGTTTGGACTACGGGTTTTTAAAGCTGCAAACAATATGCCCAACCATTTCAAGCTCGTGATAGTGTTAAAAGTATATTATCTGGAAGATTTAATGGTGAAAAAATAAAAGGCGGATTTTATAAACAAGAATAACAAAAAGTAAGGTTCACCCTGTAATCTGAATAAAATGAAAATATTAGCACGAGAGGTAAAGGAAAATAGCATTTCTTTTGTGAGAAATGGAGGATATCCCCGTGCGCGAAGTTAATAGTTATAGTAAAATAGACAAGTGAAGTTAAGATAATTAGTAATCAGTTGCCATTATAATCATGGGGGAGTTTAGATCACTTTTATATAACTTTGCCTTCTTCAGCCTCCAATAATTCTCTGTAAATAAACTCTCGGATTTTACAACCGTGTTAATGAATCCTATACAACTTGAAAGAGAGGCCTACGAAGTAGGATTATGTGAAATGATATTAATACGGACATAGAAATTTGCCTCACAAATCTATCTTGTATAAAATTTAAACAAATTAAAAACGAATGTGTGAAACTTAATTGGCTCATGGTAAGGTACTCGTTTTCTGAAAAAGACTACAATTGCCAAAAAGATGAATACGACAGGTCTCCACATTTGCTAAATTAAAAAATACTTTCATTTGAAGAATTTGTTCTGGCTCTAAGCGCGTCTTATTTAAATTTTCATCATACGTATAATTTAATTCTCCTCCATAATTACACATGCGGCATGCTAGTCATTAAACAAAATTATAAACAATAATGACAACTAGATAAACATGTAAAAGCAATATCGACCATCAAATGTAAGAGATTTGCTTGCATATAATGCCTGATCTCGTGTAGATTTTTTTTGAAACCATAGATTTTAGTAGAGTTGGATATACTTATGAAAAAAAAATTCCCGAAGGGCAGCTGAATTAGCCTGAGAAAGCTAGAAAGAATGTCACGTCGTTTACAACAGAGAAAACTAAAGCTATTAAAAAAGTAAAAACCTTGTAATAGTCTAAATAAGAATCGAGCAAATTTAAGAGGTAATTACCTACTTCTGCAATATAAAATATTAAAAAATGTAAGTTATTTAATCAGTATATATTCAAATCTTCTGATGTATCACTTTATAATGATAGTTCTTCCATCTTAGACATATCAACCTTCAGATTATTTAAGTGAGAATGCAAACTGAAATGCATCTCTAACATACGTACTTAAGACCTTTTCTATACGAATAAAACGTGATTGGCTGAAGGTTGAATATTTTAAACTATATGAAAGTAAATAAAATAAAGTATGCAGTTATTAAGCTTGACTGTGTTTACTGAAAACGGACACCATCTCCAAACTTTTTATTCTAATTAAAAATATCAAATTACAAAAAAAAAAAAAAAAAACTGCCGTTTTAGTATGTTCATAGTTCAAATACTGTTTTTGAATAACTGAGTATTCTCGTTTTTATTAATAAGATATCAAATAGAGAGTGAACGAAAACTACAAATAGCTCATGGGGCACACTTTCCTTTCTTTAGATAAGAAGCTAGCATAGCCCAAACCTTTGGAAAGCATTATATAAATTAATGAATTGGCATAACTATTATAGAGCTTAATTATTGATCATCTTAAGTTACTTCTATAATTTAATATTACAGCTTATTATTCCCAGCATTTTAATAGCTTGATTCCTGACTCTAAATACTAGTATGCCACTTTCAAATTACTACTCATCAGAATCAGATTCAAATCTTTTTCTTTATCCATATAACTAAACCATTCCCCATCCATTTCATTATTAAAATTTTTATTAGTATGATCCAAGTGAATAACTTTACACTTTATATTATTAAAATTAATTTGTCACTTTCCTGCCCAACCAAGAAGTTTTTAAAAATCACTTTGAATCTTCATACATGATCTACTTCTCCTAAAGTCATATTGCCAACTCAGTGTTTTTCTATTCGACTTTCAATATTTTAATTCTCTACAACGTTTACTACTAATGATGTTATGTATTATAAAATGCTCAAATGATTCATTTACGAATCTAACCTAATTTTAAAAGTTGTAAATGAGCTATTTCCTATCATATCTTGAAGCATGCAAACCATTCCCCAAACTAACAACTCGTTTAGTGGAGAGCTATTTTCTTAATTCCAGATATACGTACATGAGCTTTATTTTTAAATTTTCTGTTATATGATAGCATATTGTTCGAACCACAACAAAAAGAGAATTTTGAGTCGTTAGAGAAAATACTAACATTTAATTTTGCACCACATTTGAGGACCAACAAATACTAACATCATAGTTGATATACGTTATAAGTTACTGTCTGTGACACAGCTAGTCAGGGATTCTTTTTCAGATAAACTCTATCTCCAACTATAATTTTTTTTCCCTATAATTTCCGATTGAATGTGTACTCGTTCCTGTCGGACCCAATTACACGTCTGTAAAAGATTAGATAGAGATCAGTTGTTATAAGGCCACACTCTTGCAGTAGCATAACTATTGATGTCATGACTGGCTTTAAAAATCTTTCCTTTACTTTCTATCATTATATTGTGCTTCTGCTACTGCTCCCTAATGGAACAGAATTTCACGTCCAATGGAATTGTCTTGTCTACTTCTCTAGTCTTGCAGAACCTTCTTCCCATCAAATGCTGAAGGTCCTCTATTTAGGGATTTCAACATGCACCACACTGAGTGGTTGGGCTCCTCTCATACTGATGCAGGAGGGAAGGAAGCCAAAACATTTAGTATTCTCAACGATCTGGAACAGTTAATTAGGGAATCTACACATATCCAGATCGAACCTAACAAATTCTTAGCACGCTGATTTATGTACGCCACTATTCCTTTGGTTAATACACCATTTTCCCCTCTTAATCGGTAACTCTGACCACCATCTTATAGCTCTTAGTTATAATACTTCTTCTCTAGCAGCTCCACATGCCCCAAACGACTTTTTGGCAATTTAATTGGGGGCATTTGCGTCGTTTCTTTGCTAACTATTGCTTTGGCATGAAATCCTTGCTGTCACTCGGAGCGACGCTGTTGGTCACTGACTGAAAAGGTAGGGGAGTAGGCGGCCGTCTAAGTCACGGAGGGGAGCTAGCAGGGTGTAGTCAGCGGCAACGAAAGGCGTTGCGCCACGAAAGCCGGGGTGCGCTGGAAGCGGCGACGCGCGCCAGGCAAGAGGGAAACAGCCGCCAGCGGGCAGGGAAAACGCTGGTGCGCCGAGCATACGAAGCCAGGCGGCGGCGGAATGGTGGAAGTAGAGGATGCGACAGGGGAAGCGCACGCGCACGAAAGAAGGGCGACACCCTCCGGGACGCGCCGACGGAGAAAAAGAGCGCGAAACAAACCGGCGGAAAGCGGCCGGGCCGCCGCCGGAGGCGCGCGGACGGAAACCGGGAGCGAACGGCCGACGGAAAGGCTAAGCGCCGGGCG
>JABUQX010039814.1:0-12694 GCA_015478945.1 Trachelipus rathkii | reverse complement strand
TATCAGTATATAGTACCTTTTTTATACAAATCCATATACAAATTGAATAACCAAGGAGCAGTGGCGGCTCATTCCATCCATATATTAATATTAAACCAATACTTTCAACTCCATTTATTCTTACACACCCTTCACAATCGTCATACATACTTTTGATTTTCATTCAAACAAAAACCCTACCCACCACCCCACGCCCACTCCCCAAACTACCATAATACACTCACTATATCACCCTGACATAGAAGCTTCCTACCGATTTATCATCCTATCATCACGCCTGTGACAAATCAAATATAACTCTAATACAAATTTATATACCTCTTCTCTCTCATCTTTCTTCATAATCATTTGTTTCAAACATCGCTCAAAGTATTTGATCCACACACAGTATAAAACAATAGTCCTCTTCACTTCCAACGCACTTTGTTCAACCAAATGGAGAATTATTCCTTCAGTCTCCTTCCGACGCACTCTTTCGACCAAAATACCAGCATATATCTTCCCTCCTCACTCAATAAACTAATTCCCCTATAAAATTCCTTCAGTACCGCCTTTCCGTTTTTTGTTTACCCTTATACAGGGTACTATTACTGCTCTCCAATCCATCTGAACTGAACTATACCGCTCCATAAAAGCTCTGTTACAACAACTTCCAAATGCACTCAATCACCATCTCGCCTGCCTTGAATGAAATCATTACAAATTTTTTCATAAATTTGTCGACATTAATTTTGATACACAAAATAACTAATTTTCCCCCCTTGCAGATTTGTACCATTCTTCAACTTTCTCATCTCACCCTTACCTCCTGCCTTTACTATGAGCCTCTTCCAAAAATACACTATTCCTTTTGCATCATCAAAACCCCAACACATTCAGCTAAACACCTTTTTCATTAGTCGCCAATGTTAAGCAAGATTGTTTCAAAGTGTTCCGCCTCCACACTCTTCCTACATCCATTTTCATCAGTTGTGAAAGTACCTCCTATTCACTATTCTAAGAAGAGATTTCTCTTATTCTCATTCTTACCTTTTTCGCTCTTCCTTCCAGAAGGGAGCTTCCTATTCCCGTGTAAGTCCCCATTCATCCTCTTTCCAAAACTTGTTTATTTATCTCTTTTTACTCATTCTCATCAATCTTTTTTTAGTATTCTTATTTTTATTCTTCTTCATATAATTCCAAACATCTTTCTTTTGAAACTACATTCATTGGCTTTTAAGTACATTCAACCACTCTTATATGATATATATATAGGTTATATATATATATAATATAGTATATATATATATATATATTATATATATATATATATATATATAATATATATATATATATATAATATATATATATATATATATATATATATATATATTATATATATATATATATTCTTTTTTTATTATATTTTTGAAAAGGGGATACTTAAAAAGTTTTCAGATTCGTAGACCCACTCTACACAAGAAACAAAATTACGAAAATTTGTAATAACTGTAATACTAGTAGTTGAAGTCATCTTTTCAAACCATAATAAAACATATAATTTTATCTTATCTTGCCTTCTATAAGGAATAATCATTTGCAGTCTCAATTACTTTTCCATGTGACTATAATTTTCTGCACTTTGGTATTTATATAAATCTTTACCTGTAATGTTGATCATGTCAAAAGTTTCGATAAATCTGTCATTAAACTTAAATTCCTTAATTCTGTCTCTCCTACTCTTTCAATCATAGTTCTCATACCACCTCATTTTCCTCCACCGCTTGCATATTCTACTCTCCTGCTCTGTCTCGTTGTGACTCCATCGTTTCAGGCTCCGTACAGCAGGCGCCGGAGTCAGTATTCGTAAAAAGATCACTTTCTTTAAACTTTCTATTCCGATGGTTTTTATCTTTCATGCAATGAGGTATATCGCGCTTCATAACTAATCATTCACTTTTCCATTCTTCGCGTAATACTCTCTCCTGCCCTTCCCTAACCTGTCTGTAATAAATACATCCTCTTCCGAATCAAAATTGCAGGTATTTGTACGCTTCAACCTCCTCCTTCTCACACGACCATACTCATAAACGAACCATAAAATCCCTATCCTCATTTCCCTACAAACAGGTTATTTTGGTCTCAATATCTCTGCCTCGCGTATCCTAGTAACGTTTCTATCAACTCCGTCATTCTCACATTAAACTGTAATTCCTCAATCCTCCACAAACCAACTCTGCCACCACCACATCTCGAATCGTCTCCTCTCTCTCTCGCTTCCAACATCGCGCCAAATCGTCCGCATATGCCATTATGTCCCGCCTTGCAATTCTCCCGTCTCATCCCTCGCACTTTGCCTTATCCGCAACGGTCTAGAATATTATATGAACACAGTGGCAACGGCACCCAGAAATACTAGTAAAACACTCCCTGCTTCAACATCCTGTTTAGTCACTCAAACACATCTAATACAGTTCTGCATCTCGTTCTAACATATGCAACTGCACTCATACATACTAACTCTCTAATTGGCCTTCTTTAATCTACTCCTCACTCCATAACTACAATTCACTCCATAGCTCTCCAGAGCTTTTTCCTTGGCACCGACCGAATCAAATGCCTTTTGAAAGCGCTACAAACGGAGATGCTCTTGCCATATTCTAGCATCTTCTCTGAGACCATTCTTGTGTACATAAGAGGTCCGTCGTTCCGTCTTTCCTCTTTCTATAGCCCATACGTTCCTTACATTCGAGTTCTGGCCCGGGCTCTACCTCCTCTTCTCCAGCCTCCTCTCTCAATATTTCTTTCGTATATTTTTCCAGATGGTCCATCAGTGCAAAGCCGCCGTAATTGTCACAGCTTCCTGCACTCTGCCTCTAACCTTTATATATTCGGTATTATTATTGTTTTGCCCCACCTTTCCGCCTTTCCCCCTCTCTCCGACACTTGTTTCATCAAACTGATGATTCTCACTCTCCAGCTCCTCTCCTTCCTCCACCACCAACTCCACAGCCACTCCCTCCTCTCCTGGAGCTTTACCCTACCCTTCTTCATGCTTTTTATAGCCTCCTCATAGTCTTCTACCGTTATCTCTCGCGCGATCTTCATGCTCCCTAGATCTGATCTGCATCTTCTTCCTCTTCGTTCTCTGTATTTAGCAAATCATGCAGAACTGTTGATGAGGTACAACTTACGGTCGCACGCCTATGCATTTCTTTCTCCGTCTCACAAGAAAATCTCCGTGTCTAGCTCTGTATAATTGGGTATTTTACGGTTTTTGGTTTTCTATACGACTTTTCGCATCTTATAATATATATATTATATATATATATATATATATATATATATACTAATAGTATATATGATATTATATAGTATATATATAGTATAATATAGTATCATTATATATATATATATATATATATAAGAGAAATAGGAGAGTTCTTAGGAAACCTGATCCTTAAATATAAAAAACACATTTATGTAAATAAAAATGCAGGCGAAGAAAAAAAAAACTTAAATCCTTATATGAATTCGTAAGTTTTTTTTTTTACCTCATTATCAATGACAGTTCTATTACGACTTTTTTGGTTAAATCAGTCAGCAACTAAAGATGGAAACCATCATACTAGGATTGGTGTACGCACCGGTTCAGTGAGTTGCGGTGCTAAAAAAAAATTTAACTGGTGGTGGGATACTGGTGCACGACTTCCTGGTATGGTAAATTGGGGAGCTCGATCAACCTTACTTCAAGTACATTGAAATCTTCTTTTGTAGTAATCTTCTTTTTATCCAACCAGAGATTACAACTATAAGAGATTACTCCAATCTCATTAAATATCTTACAATATATTCCTCCAGAACTTCTTCTTTATTCTGTAAAATGCTTCTACAAATGAAGATATTAGAAATTTGATATCTTTGTATATAAAAAGACTAAAACCAACATTTAATATCAGTAATTCTTCTTTGGAACTTCTAATTGCTCGAATTATTTCTTTCATTTTCATTATTTTTATTGTCTGTTTATATATTCTCTTTTATTTTTTTTATTTTTATACTCATATTTGTTACCACTTTTTTTTAAACTCTTTTACTCTATCACACCGTCTCGATTAGTTTTAATTATTAATATTTTTAATTTAGATTTAGTACATTTCGTTAAATGTATATTATTAACTTTTGAATTATTATAGGTTTTGTGCTAATGATGTATTGACTTTACAATGAGAAACGCTTACAATATAATTAATTAAAACACCATACGTACTGGTCAACTTGGTCAAAGCCTTGACTTGGTCGCCGAAACCAAATGTGTAGACTGTAGACTCCCATTGAAATTTAGGTTGAAGTGTAATTTAAGTTTTAATGTCTAAGCTATAAAATGATACCACTCATCTCAAGTTTTAAAAACATATTTCAGGCCGTTGTAATACAATGATGACTCTTCCCAATATGGATAAACATGATGATTCCCTTCAAAGATAATTCAAACTTTAAGCAGTATGTTCCAAGCTAAACCCTCTAAGTAGAAGTATTAGCTAATTTACTCGCTTTGATATTCATTGAATTGCTTGTCCTTAAAATTTTCACAGGCAATAAATACTCTTCCAACCACTATTCAATCAGACATGGGAGTCAGATCCATTGTTTTACAGTTAGTTAGCTACTCGAGTGTATACCAGATGATTTCGATTATTTATTAATTGTATTTTGACAACCGGATTACATCGATTTCCCAACTTGTCCACCTCACTAAAAGGAAAAAATAAGAGTATTTTCTTTGGACAGTAGTCTGAGTTAATGTTAGTAGTTGAGGATATTGAACCTTGTTCATATATTTTAATACGGTAAACATAACTAGCCGGTTAGTGTTTCAAATATCTTGATAAGAAAATAGGTTTGTTTAACCAATTCGTCTAATAATTCAATGAAAGTTCAGTTTCTCCTGCATAAACAGTTGTTAAATTTTGTTTATCCAACGTCTCCATTTTTTTCACCCGGAGAAAATAAATGGTACATAATGCTTTAAATGAAGATTACAACATAAGCTGGCAGCCATCTGAAAAATCAGAGTCAGCAGCTTATGCTGCTATGTTTAGTAGCTTCTAAAGAGAGAGAAATAAAGTTACGTCCATAAATAGTTATAACAAACTCTCTGTGAACACATAAGCGCAGTACACGGAAGCTAATATTAATCTTTGGAAAACAAACCTGTGTCTTAAAATTCAATTTAGGCTATTGTTATACTGGAACAAGAGCCTTTCATGCAACAAATCTCTATAGATTCTGGTTATAGAAGTTTCATTGTGACTAAATTTTAAATTAATATAGTAATCTATGAATATAAGTGAATAGATTGTAATCACGAATATATTATAATATATATATATATATATATATATATTTATATATATATATATATATATATATAGTATATATAATTATATTGATATATATATAGTATATATGATACTATTAATATATATATATATATAATATATATATATATATATATATAGTATATATAAAGAAACCTTTACTCTGAAAATATAAAAATAAAAGGGAAATAAAGGAAAAATCAAATAAAAAGTGTAATATTAAAATCGGGATATAATAATAATAATAAATATAATAATAATATAATAATAATAATAATAATAATATAATATAATAGATATTAATAATAATAATAAATGAAAATATAAATAATAATAATATATAATAATATAATAATAATAATATTAATAATAATTAATTAATAAATAATAATATTTCCACTTTATATGCAGCACCTGTTTCCCCCAAGAGCGCTATTTCTAAAATATAACAGGAACATTGGAAGAAGCAGAACAAGATTCCATACCCTCATTACGGTTGATACTCGTTCTTAATATTAGTATAGTAAAAAAAAAAAACACTTATCTGCGAATAATACTTACAAGAGGAAACTCATGTATGTGACCTAGCTGTAGCATCTTTACTAATGTACCAGCTATATAATAACAGTTTGAGCAAATATATATCACCAGAGATATACAAATTATACCATTGTGTAAACGAAGCAAAGTTATATAAAATATTTTTTTTCGAGAATCCGAAATTTATTACAACTGTGAACTCTTCTTACAGACACTCAAATTGTGTCTGTAAACTCTTACTGTACTAACACGACATCTGCGATATTTTTAACTGGGCAAGTTGTGATAAATTCTAATTGTATTTCATATGTCCAATATATAGCTTGAAGCTTCTGAATACAGGCATTATATTTTGAATGAGGGATATCAGAACGTATAAATCTATAGGCACCATTTAAAGTTAATAATTACTTACCGTGACTATTCATCCTATATCCATACAGACAACTATACATCATAAATACATTAATAGATAAAACACTATAAATAATTAACTCAGAAATAAATCTACTACATATCAATCGAAAAAACTAAATTAATTATACCATATATAATATATAATTATATATATTATATATATATATATATATATATCTATATATGGTGGTTGTTTGAAAGTTAAAAGGTCATAAACTACTCGTTTAGTGAAATAAATACGGTTTTCAGTGGCCAATAAAACAATAATTTTCTGCTGAACTGAATGGTAACACTGTTAATATCAGACTTCTACAACGATTTTTTGGCACCTTTAATCTGAATCGTACCATGAGGACCGGAAAAAGAATAATATATTAAATATATTTTTAATAAACTTAACGTAACACCCCTTTATTAAGCACGTAGTGATCAGCCATTGTAATACTAATTAGCTGTTTGAATAATATAGGAAATTAAGAATATACGTAAAACTATACCGCAAACAACAAAACTTACTTAGTACTATGAAATTTCCGATTGTGTTAGTTACTTAAAAGGTATTTTTCATTTACCAAAACAAAAGTGAGGATTGATATATTAAATCACGTATTGCTAAGCGTTAATATCTTTAAAATTATAAATCTCGTCGTTTTACTGGCCTATTTCGCCTTTCAAGCGATCCTATATAATATCATCATAATATGATACTCTATATTACCTACCACTATCAATTATACCCACACGTTATACTAACTATTAACACTCCACGATCGTTACTATTACCCCCTATATATATATGACTCATAACTACTATATCGACAAATACACCCTATATAAGTCCCTGATATCTATCCCTACTAATACCACTATCACCCTATAATACCCTCACACTATACCTAAATACACAATATACTAAGCCAATTCTAGTATAATAGCTACTATCTCAACTAGTCAAACAACGATATATAATAATAATACGTTATATTTCCATACTAATCCAAGGAGAAATATCTAATATATTAAAAAATTTATACAACTCCTTTAACATATATAGTAAATATAAACAAATTCTGTCTATAAATAAGAAAAAATATTATATCTATAAGATATAAAAAAGGCAACAGAATGATAACTAAATAAACTATAAACTATAAACTAATAGTTTATCATATTATATAATAATAATATAACTACTATAACTATATGTAAGTATATACTATATTCAAATCATATAACTTTAATTGTATGCATTAATACTACTAAATAGAACACAACCCACAAAAGAGGAATGCAATGCTTGTAGGTAATCGCTGTCATACTAGGACTTTCCTATATTATTTATCTTATTTTGTAATGGCTGGAACATTCTGAATTCGTATTTCGGATTCAGCTCAGGTGCGTTGCTATTGAGAGTTGTGCAGACATCGAGGATTCCAATCTTAAGTCGCCTGCGAGGTATATGGAGGAGCGCCGGATAGAGTCTCAGCGGAACACTGAAAAGTAACATACGGTATGAATTAAAGGTCTCGAATATGAAAAGTGACCACTTGAGAGCCAGTAGTTAATTAACATGAACTTTTTACAAAACAATTCCACAAATTGAATGACCACTTTATTCCTATCTCAGAAGTGTAAAACGAGACATTTCTAAGTTATAACTGACATCGCTCATTTACGAAAGAGGCTATCTATGCACATATGGCATTTATTAATTAACCTAAAAACACATCAAATAGAATGACGCAATTGAAGTATGAAGCAATTTTCGCTTAGAGATAACTGAAATTAATCTTCTGAATTTGGTAGTCTAAGGTTGACTTCCCGGTTTGGGCGTCTTCAGTATCAATCATTGTCAAAATTTTATTATTTACAGAAAAGTGTTAAACTTAGATTTAATAGTTATATTTTTAGAGTATTATGATAACATCGATATTGATATTATGATCACATTGGGACGCGTAATTAATAATAACTTTACTATTTAAATAGAATGCCTCTTTTTAACATAACATACCTTTAACAAGATTAAGCCATAGAGTAACAGCTATAATTTACGCCTATAAACCTACATTTATATGTACCACCTTATATTATAATTCCACATTTATTACATTACATCGCTTTACTTCACAGCTAAATTTCAAACTTTGGTTGCTCGTATTTATATATAGTTCCATTAACCAGAAGTACACAATAGTAATATTGTCCATTTTATCATTAAATTCCTTTGAAGTCTCTTTCAAGTAATATTTATTAAATACACTGTAAATTTATGACCCACAACCACGAGGTAACGGACGAGTAAGAATTATAATTAGAATTTTAATAATCTATTTATATATACATGTATCAGTCAAGTACCTGTCCTTATTCTTGATTATCTATGGTATTATTATTATCTATTATATTATTTATTCATTATTATTTATGATTATTATTATTGATCTGATGTATATAGGTTAAATCTCCCCATTATTCGCATTATACACTTCTCTGTAAGACCCAAGATGACTTTACTTTTTGATTGTTTATTAGTTCTTATTGTTATAGTTATTGTTATTGTTAGCTTGTTAATTGCGTATTCGTTAAATATAAGAATATAATAATAAATTGTTCTCACGTTGGTTATTGTTTAAGATTACATCTATTGCTATTCCGGGTAATGTATGTATGTGGATGTGAAATTATTATATATTATTAGTTGTATTATCTGCTTATTATTATTCCACTCATACATTGGTTCATTATTTCAGTGTCATTCATACCGTGTGTATTTAGTATTTTATCTGTATGATATGATATGGACCCAGTATACATGACTCCTGCATCTTTTAGCTCGTAGTGTTTATTAACTACCTATATATGGGTAAGTTCGTATTATAGTCTATTAATAATATATACTATACTATATATATATATAATACTATATATATATATAATAGTATTAATAAATGTAAAAGCATAATATTAATAAGATATGATCACGGAATAATTAAATTTATGATATATTAATTACTTTTTTATTATTGATATTATAATAATATATATAAATAGTATATATATTTACCTATATACAGGTTATATATATAGAATTAATATAACCGTACCATACATATCGATTGGCAGGTATAATATATATATATAATATAAAGTATACTATAATATAGGTATATCAGTCTCACTCTCTCACTAGGCCTTACCCGTATAGTATGTAGTAACGTAACTATAGTATACTATTACGTGTAGGTAATCAAAATAATCCCTCACTTTACTACCTACTATATACTCCGTAGGTGATATAGTATATATATATACTGTATATATATATATGATATATAATTAGGTCTTCTCATAATAGTAGATACTCACCTATACCAACTCTTATTGGTCTTATCATATATATATTGTCTATATATAGGTAATATATATGATATATACTAAAGATCTAGATAATAATTTCTACACAATATACCTGAACTCAATATCCCTCCTAGGGTTAATGAATACCGTATACTAATATATTATATAATATTCTATACTCCCCCTTCACTTGTCTTCACCGTTATACAGGTCTCTCGTAAGCCTCACCACTACTAATTATTATGAGTATATAGCTATATGAGTGAATACATAATTTTTTTATTAATATAATTTTATGTACATTCATATATAATAAAATAACTTATATAAAATAAAATTAGAAATAACCATATCCTTAAAATTTTCCGCTCTCAAGTATATCTTATAAGTATATATATATTAGTATAGTATCTATATATATATATATATATATAATTATATGATTAAGTAATATATTAATATAAGATATATATATATATACTTTATATATTAATATAGTATATATATATAGTTATTACACTTAATTAATAATACTATATTAATATATATATATATATATTATATATATATATATATATCATATATATTTATATCTATATAGTCATATATATATTATTATATATAATATATATATATATGATATATATAATTATATATATCATATATATATATATATAATTAGTTTATATCATATATACCGATATATTAAATTATATTATATATAATATATATATATAATATATATATTATATATTATATGATATTATACATATATATATAATATATATATATATTTTATCTATATAGATACTTATATATATATCTATATATATTAATATATACTATGATATGATAATATATATATATATATATAATATATATTATATATCATGAACGTCTCTGCAAACTTTATGGTCATATATTCAAATTTTTAAAATAAAAAAAAAAAGTTAAGCTTTATTATATTTTTACATGTATAATTGATAGCTCATCTAAACAATAACAAAAAAAATTTTCTTTTTACATATTAAACGTTAATTATATTGGAAAATTAAATTATAAATATAGCGATTTATTTCGACATAGTACCGTTTTACCTATATTCTTAATGAAAAGTTGTCATTAATAAATTATTTTTTAGTATACGGAATTGTTAATTAAAAGTGTACCTATATATATATGTATACATATAGTATATTAATATATAGTTATTATTATATATATATATTATAATATTAATTATATATATATAATATATATATATATGTATATATATACTAACTATATATATATATAATATTATATATATATATTAAGTATATATATATATATATTATATATATTGACCTTTGTTTAGGATATTTATATTGTTTCTTTCTCAAAGATTTAAAAAAAAAATAAAAAAGTCATTAAGCTCTGTTATTATGATTTTCATAAGTATACTTATTAATCACAGTTGGAAGCACAATAAAATATCAAAAAAAATATTTCCTTTATAACATATTTCCTAGTAATTACGTAATTATGTAATTTCAAGTGACTCTACTTATAAATGCATTTATATTATATTAATTTTCAGAGGAGCGTTATTTATTCTTTTAATGTATATGTCATTAAAATAGGATATTTAACATACCTTGCAGTTGAATAAAAATATGGTTCAGTATTGGAAGGTTTTAGCGGTATAATTTTATTATCCAAATTAAAAATGTTCAAAATTGCATTATATTAACAATTTTAGTCATTACTCATTTTTTATTTTTATTTGTGCTTCAAATTTTAGATATTTATATATTCTAAATTATCATTATTTTAATTTAATTTTTTTAGTTTATTTCAACGTAAAATATTTATATATATATTTATATATTTTATTGTATATTTGTAGTATATATATTACTCGTACTATTATAATATACTAATATAGTATAATTTTATTTAATATAATTTGTTTTTATAAATATATAACTAAACATGTATTAGTTTGCTTAAGAAGTTTGTATGTCAATAATACAATAATACTTTAGTAATTAACATAATTTATATATATATATATATATAATTAATATATACTTATAATTATATAATATATCATATTAATTAATATATAATAATATATATATACTATATATTTATAAATTATTATTATTATAATATATATATATACTATCACTATTATATATATATATATTTAATATAGATGGTCAGATTTTATTTATAAATGCTCACAGATATGTAGCTATATGAGTAACGGTCAGGTTCTACTCATAGATTAAAATCAATTATATTTAATTTGAAAATCAGATCGAAAATTCTATATAGGTATGGTGTTTTAAACTATTTTTTTTTTTTTTTTATTTTTATCTTATACTAAAATGTGTAATACTATCCTAAAAACTTACTACAACTAGGCTCAGGTGAGTTGATTAAGTCTCTCTCTGGGTAACCTCCCGGTGGACGACGGGGGGACTAATCCCCTCCGTCACGTGATGATGCTATATGCTCTCTCACTGGAAACCCCCGCTCATTCTTATTGGTACTTTGGGTAGGTGTCGCTAGGGAAGTTCCTCCGACGCATCCCTATACTCTTGAGGGTATGAATAACGTCCCCCCTTCATGTCCCCTCCGTCGTGCTCGTAGCCCTCCCTCAATATTTGTGTTGAAATAATTTTTAGTTTTGTGATTTTTTGGTGAAAAATTTTAAAGTTTTCTATTTTTAGTGTAAGTAGTACTCGAGTCTATACGGTAGAGAGGTACAGAGGCTAGTATATATATAATATATATATATATATAGATATATTACTATAATATATATTAATGGGGACTCAGGCTTTCAATACCCCGGATGGGGATGGTCGAGAGGAATAACCCGCCGACACCTCAAAGGACCAAAGAGCGGCGGTTTTCGGAGCACCATCCCCGGAGGGGGATTAGTCCCCCCCGTCCCACCCGTTATCCACCGGGAGGCCGAGAGACCTCACTCCAACTCCTATATAATCTCCTATTCTATCTTCCCC
>JABUQX010039813.1:20000-32259 GCA_015478945.1 Trachelipus rathkii | reverse complement strand
AATGACTACACAATATTTCACTATATATAAATATTATTTTTGAGAAATCACTCATAAATTATTTATTTTATTCGAGGAGCACACCCCTACAAGAGTCGGAATTATGTACAACCCTTCATAAGGCAAATGATTTGAGAACAACAATATTTTTGGTCAACTAAAACCTATAAATATTTAATGAGTGATAATACCAAGCCCTAAACGACAGAATTCTTAATAAATTTTTTTATGAAACAATCTATTAAGTATCCTATTACGTAGAACGGGTGCGCGCCAAAACGGTGCGTACAACCGTTGACTAATTGCCGCCTCCCCTATTCTTAATACTTGTGCGCCCCTCAGCGTCGGCCCTAAGTTGGAAATTGTATGATATTAGTAGGTTAGTAACCTTATACAGGATTAAATATTATTTCGAAGACACTATAATTGGGACATAGTATACCTTGATATATGCGAGAAGGTGTCAGCTACTGAACTGCAACAGGTTACCCATTAATTTTATATTAGGCTACAACCACATCCTCTCAAATAATTGATCTTGACATTACATTGGTAATATCCTTAATAAGAGATAAATACAATTATTTGGAGCCCTATAACAGATTATATTCAGTTTCTGGAGCACATGAATATATTCCTTGGCTGTGAAGTCGTATCCATGGGTATCAATTTTTGACCCACGGTAATTTTTGGCTACCCTTTGTCTTCCATGGGGTCAATTTTGGCCCACGGTAAATTTTTTGACCAACCCTTGGTCTTCCATGGGTCATATTTGGCCCACGGTATTTTGCCTACCCTTTGGTCTTCCATGGTCATTTTGGCCCACCGGTAATTTTGACTACCCTGGTCTTCCATGGGTCTCAATTTTTGGCGCACGGTAATTTTTGGCCCTTTGGTCTTCATGGGTCAATTTTGACGCCACCCTAATTTTCGACCAACACTTTGGTCTTCCATGGTCGTTTGACCATGATATTTCGATCAACCCTTTGGTATTCCATGGTCATTTTTGCCACACGGTAAATTTTTTCATCTTCCTGTTAGGGCTTAGCTCCTATTTTTTTGATTCTTTACCATTTGTTTGATCCCATGATATTTTTCGCTAACCTTGAACATATACCATGGGTCATTTTTGGCCCACGGTAATTTTGGCCATCCTTTAGGTCGCTTCAGCCCTATTTTTGAGAATTACCTGTTTGACCAACCTGATATTTACGGTTTTAACCCTTCCATATCCATGGTCAAAATTTGACCACGGTAATTTTTTGTCCTTCCTTTTGGGGGACTTAGCCTTTTTTGATGTCTTAACCTTGTGATCATTGATATTTCGGTCTTGACTTTGCCATATACCATGTCAATTTGACCACGCTTGATGGCTTTGATTGTTCCCAATCACCGTAAGAAGTATCTAGTGATGTTCCTATTAGTGCTATGATTATTCTAATGAGGCCGGGTGAGTGCCAGTATGCCAAGTGAGTGCCAATGGAGGGCCAAGAGTGCCAAGTGATGCCAATGAGTGCCAAGTGAGTGCCACATAGTGCAAAAGTGAGTGCCACATAGTGCCAACTGAGTGCACTTTTTTTTCAAGCCTTTTCCTGGCCTCCCCTGAGCCTAGAATAGCCCTTGGGTGTTTACCCCTAGGTTATAAGGTATGAGGATCCGATTGGTGTATATTACAAGTTTAGGATGCTTCCTACTATGAATTAGTCTTTTTCTAACACTTATACACCATACAACTATACGACAACTTATACACAACATTCACTAAAATGACACTAATAACACACTATTTAGAATCGAGCTTAGCAACACTTACCTACTCAACTGACTAACATGTCACACTATATTTAGCACTACACAACACACATATATCACTCACACCACATGTTAACTAGATTCACCATACATATTAACGCAGCCATAGCAGCACGACACTCACATTGTGGAGGCTTGGTAGATGGGGGGGGGTGAGAAGCCCAACAACTTGAGACACTATTCACGTACACTTCCACCATCACTCGATATTCGCTGAGATGCGATACCTAAATCATCGAGATGCTCAACTTTATATGATGCACACTCAATGCAATCTTTGAATATGCTTGAAAACTCATGAAATCAATCCCATCCCACGAGCGATGAGGGTTTCATATACAAAACAATTATTCACGAACTTTAGAGAAGTGTATTATCATAATGCTTGCTGATGACTCAAAGTTTTGACTGACGTCATCTTTGATACCTATCAGAAAAACATATATTTATTAGAATCACAATACTTGATAGAAGAATCAAAACTAAACTTATAGAATGGCTCATCTCTACACGAAAAAAAAAACTTTACTTTAATTTTGCTTAAATGACTATATAATCGATATACGAATTCATTGATAATTGACTAAATTTATTTTATGTTTCGAAGGAAGGATAAACTTCCTCTATATAGTTCAATAAAATTGGAAAACAACAGGACAAAACTGTTGAAACGCATGGCTGCATGCCAGCCTCGCCCACTCAAGCCAACCCACGCTCTCATCACAGCAGTAACCACCATACCTCTTTCCAGCCCTGAAAAAAAATAAATGGGACGCCTTGCAATAAGAACAAACTCTGTAGCTCCCTTCAAAACAAAGAAAGACCCGTCGAGCACCTTCCTACAACGTCTTCTCTAAGATTCTTCTTTGAAGAAATATTTGATGTTTATACCATAATAAATACCATAGCACAAGGCCTCCGCCACGCATGACAAGGCATTAACAAAAGCAGTTGGCCGCGCACATATCCCTGCGTACCGCTCAAACAGCTCTGTCATTGTCTCTGGCGTGCCGCAATATGCACCTGCTAATCAAGGCGCAATATTCCCGACATGAGCGAAAAGACATAGTACCATAATGCTAGAGTCATCTCATCTTTTCATTTTCCATTACTTAAGACCACATTGCAAAGAAATTTTATATTTCCCAAATATAATTTCTTAAATTAGTCATTTATATATACACATTTTTAATTTTAATATCTTATATACATTAATATATATAAACCATTATCTCGCGTACCCAAAAAAGGAGCGGATAACAGGACAAAGGAACACGAAACAGGGAAAGCGATGAGAACATCTTTAATATAAAAAAAAAGAACTAGTGATGCTAGCAAAGAAGTTAAAAGTAAATTAACAGCCTGATAAACTGCATCTACTTACCCAACAAATTGTAGCTCTAAATCTTCTCTTGCTTTTTAACCTCTCTTCCTTCCATGATAATGTAAGCCGCGGTTCGATAATGCTTTTGACTGCTTGCCTCTTCGTGGCATTGCACGAGTAGTATCATCAACAGAAAATAAGTGGAATTAAAGATTTAAATGTTGGGCCCAACATAAACATTTAAGATACCACCATTAAATTATGAAGAATGAGTGAGCTCTGGTTAGCTTAAATTTTGTTTCGCTCCCAATATAATCTTTAGATTTCAGCAATAGTAAGTGCAAGTTTTGGCTTGTTTTTGGTACAGTGGTAAGCAGTTAATGTAGTTTAGATCAAATGTAGCAGTAAGTAAATTAGGCAATTAATTAAGATATAGGAGTGAATAGGTTTTATTCTCAAGATGTAACTTAGTGGTAGATCTAGGCAGTGAGCAGTGACCGACGTCATTTGGTCAGCTGATCATAGAATCAATTTTTGTATTTTTCTTCTTGTGTTATTTATGTACGCTGATTATATAATTCAGATAGAGGCGTGGGAAATTTCAGATTAGGGGGCGTGGAATAATTAATTATTTTATTAATTGTAATTGGTATGTGGAAATAGAACATCAAAGTTAATAGACACAAAAGTAGAATTTAGTAGATGAAGAAATAACATGATATTTGCAAGTCATTAATCATTTGTTTAGATTAAATTATATACGATGTAATTTTTTATACAACTCACAGAGCCTGACAGTTGGCTTGAATCAGCCGAGCTGGTCATGTGCAGGTATCATATTTCCTATTGCATCCGTACATAAAGATATGTTTCGTGTATTCTAATAGGTTGAAGGTTGACAATTATATTTCTCAATCATCATTTTTTTTTTTTTTACAGACATCTTCATTGTCTGCAAAAGAACAAAAGAGCTCAGAGGTATAGTTTGCCACGATTTTTAATTATTTTGTCGTAGTTTTTTATTTATTTATAAAAATATTATTTATTTTTTAATAGTTACTGTTAAAAAGTAAGTGTTCATAATCATTTGTTATTTTTACTTTATTTATTTTTTATACTGAAAATAAGATTATTTTTAATTTTATGTATTTATTTATATCTTTTTTTAAACAAAATATTGTTTTAAAACAGTTTTGTCATTTCTATTGCTATTTTTAATTTAATATATTGAAAAAAAACAATTATTTATTTGTCTAGATTGTTAAGATTATTTTTTCCATAAGATATTCATACTTTAATTCTGCTCGTTTTGAAAACTTTTATTTAATATTTTTGTTTTTAAAAAAATAAAACTATAAACTGTGAAGTGTATTGCAAAATTTCATCTCTTCTTTATTTATGAATAGAAGCTAGTATTAATTTACTTCCGTCCCTATATGCAGTATCCGGCATCAAACTCACCCACTTCTGTTGCGTCCCTCCCACCATCCATGATGCTTTGATTCTATTTCGTTTAAGTCATGATTTTAATTTACGTCGTGTGTGTATAAAATGAAGGTTCTGTGGAATAAAATATGCAGAGTAAGTGCAAGGTGTATGTACCGCTAAAAAGCAGTTAAAGCAGTAACGCAAACTCCCACTCTACCCTTCCACATGGCATTCCATGATCTGATTGATGCTCTCTGCTTAAAGCATTATTTTAGGTATCAGTTAGTGTATAGAATCTAATAGTAAAAAAGTCAGTTCTTTGGGGAATAAAATATCAAATAGTGAATAATGTGTAAGGGTTTATTGACGAAGTAGAAGCTGTAGAAGGCAGTAACGCAAGTAACCTCCGCCACGCCCTCCCCTCATACATGATTGTTTATTCGATCAAGTGAATAATAGTTCATATATGGAAAATATTTCTATAACACAAACGCACATGGCCTAAACATAGCTCTATCTATCTATCTATCTATCTATCTAGATCTATCTATCTAATCTATCTATTTATTCTAGTCTATCTAGATTCTATTCTATCTATCTAGTCTACTATCTAACTTCTATCTATCTACTATCTATCTATTTGTTCTTTTATGTCCCGTGTCAACGCTAATCTATGCCCTAACTGGACCTAATTCAAAAATTAATCCTAACTGTCGTCTAGACACATACTAGTTTCCCTAAAAGGACATCCAAAGTTAACATCACTATAGTGCTGTCTTTACTGTTTCACATAGACTGGGTTCTCTTATATTGTGGATATGATGTCATGACGTTCTAGAATCTTTATGCGTTTGGGTTATATTCATATTTTCTTGCCAAGCGTTTAGATTTTATTAATTTAATATAATTTCCGTTTAAATTAACATCGTTATTTTTTATTTTTCCTTTCGAAAACGTTAATCAAAAATTGGTGTTCTTACATTGCTTTTTGTTTCTCATGTAATTAAAAATTTACGGTAAAATTTCAAAAGATTTTTAACATTTTCGGATTATTTTTTCGTGCTTTTTTTATATCAAGTTTACCAGCTCTAAGAATCCTTTGATATATATATATATATATATATATATATAAGTATTATATATATAGTATATATAATGATATATATTATATATTATATATATACTATATATATCATATATATATATTTATGATTATATATTTTTTTTTTTGTTTTAGATTTTAATTTATGATCTTTTAAGAAGTTTGATTTTTGCTTCAAGTTTTGTTATTTTGGGTGTAATTTTACAATATAGTTTTCTGCTTATAGCTATAAGAGCATTGGTTTATTAAATGGTGTTGAAAGGTTGAAAAACATTTTATAAACTTTTGCATTATATCGTATAATGATTTAGAGTACAACTATAGTTTATTCTACAATTGTAAAAAATATGTAAACTTTTTTTACCAAAAGCAGTAAAGTCAGTAGCGCAAAACACCATAAGCCCATACCCATCCCTCATCCACCATGCCTATGGCTCTAACCTTCCTTACTGCTTAAATGCCAAATTTTTGGCGACAGTTTTGTAATAGACACTAACATTAGAAAACTGAAGTTCTTTGTACACATTAAAATACGCTGTATGTGAAGATAACATATAATTTAGTAAACATTTTTATGTTTCTACTCAAAAAGGCATATTCTTTTACATAAAATTTTGGTTAAAAAAAGACAAAAAGACTAAGTTCGCTATTGAACATACAAAATTATATTATTATTAAGAGACTTAAGCAATCAAAAAATTTTGGATCGCTTGAAAATAATTCGGGGGGTTGAACCCCCTGGAACAACCTGTGCTACTCTTGTATAATATATATATCTATATAGATATATATAACTATTATAATATAGTATATTATATATATAACTATATATATATATATATATATATATATGAGGATACATAATCGTCGACACGACATTAAAAAAAATTCCCCAGTAAAGGCCCGCCGCCGCCGTTAGGAATAGGTTAGGATTAGGTTAGGTCAAGTTATGTGATAGTTGAAGTTTTGTTGAATTCCGGTTAGAGAATACTAAATAACAAGATTTATTTTACAAAACGTTTGACATTTATCCTGTCGATTATTTTCCCTGTCGACCATTTGGGCTCTCTTCATATATATAATATATATTATCTATTATATATATTATATTAATATATATATATATATATATAATATATATATATAGATAATGATATAATATAATATTATATAGTATATATTATATATATTATATATATATTATATATAGATATAATTATATATAATATAGTATATTATATATATGTATGGCACCTTCGATTAAAACTCTTTGTAACAGTTAAAAATTTATATTCATGTTCGTAATTGTGCCAAGATTTGCGTAAAACAAAATTTTGACATAGAGTACGTAACAAAATTGTATAAAAGGCTTCCCCACTGTCGTTGTTGAGCCGTTTTCTCTCATACCATTCTCTCCCGTTCTCTGTCTCATTATCGACTCGACTCCTAATCCACTTTGTTTGCTCCGAAGAAAAAAGAATGCCGAATCCGAATACAAAGCAAAACCCAACTTTCAAGCAAGGGAGGTAAAAACTTCAGGAGAGAAAAGTCTCAACAGCAGAATCGACTTGTCTCAATTTCAAATCTCATTCAACAACTCATATAGAGGTCCTAGCTAGCCAGACAAAAAAAATATAATCTTCTTAAGAAGAGCCGCATATATATATATATAGTATATATATATAATATATATATATATAGTATATATATATATATATATATACTATATATATATATATAAATATACTATAATATATATATAGTATTAATATATATAATATAATATATATATATATATATATATATATATTGATATATATAATTATATATATATATATAATATATATAGTATATATTATAATATATAATATATATATATATAATATAGTATATATATATATATATATATTTCACGAATTTAAAATATTTATTAAGTATATTAATACTTCACTAAAAATTTGAACATTTTAAAGTAAATTACTTAAAACTTAAAATAAATTTGGGAAGTTTCGAAGGAGATTTTGGACTTTTCTAATTTATCAATTTCTTTCCAAACGACTTTGATAGACAAGAACAATTTACGAGATTGTCCATAAAGTTTCATTGAGAAATTAAGCGAAGAGGAACGGAGGTTTATAAATCATTTAAATTCTTCGTAATTTCAAGTCCGCCAGATTTCTAAATAAAGTATAGTTTGTACCGTTAGTTTAAAGTAATAACTTAAATGTATATCGTTTTTGCTTATTTCAATATTGCTTATTCTTTTGGTGTTTTATTAATAATGCATTACATAAAGGCTTAAATAATAGTAACTTTAATATAGCTTTTCCTTATTTCTTTGTAGGTTATTTTCTCTGATGTAATTTTGCAAGCCTTTAAAAGGATTTTAAAGTAACAACTATTTTTCTTATTTATTTTGATGCTCATTTATATTCCTTAATAAGAACTTAAAAGTAATAACTTCTATAGTAATTTTTGCTTATTTCCTTTTAGCTTTATTTAATATGAATGTACTCTTTAAATTGCCTTCATAAGCAATTTAATTAATAAAAATTTCCATAATGGTTGCCCTTTTTTAATTCTTCTGAATATTTTCTTGAATGTATTCCTTATATGCTTTAATAAGGATTTTCCAAGTATTTCCATTATCCTGTAAAGCTTCAATAATTGCTTTGAAAATTTCTTTAAATCTTTTAAAATAAATATTATGAAGCTGTTTTATCAACAAGATCTGGTTTAAGAAAATAATTTAATTGCTTTCTTAAGAATGTGATGTGTGCTTTCACGCAGGAGAGAATTTATCACTTCACGGCATATTAATAGGTTTAAGAGCAGTTTTAATTTTTTTTTTGTTTTAAATTAGAGGGGTGGTGCTAAAGTGTAAAAAAGACTGGTGTTCTGTGCGGTGTGGTGCGTGGTGTCTTTACTTTGGTGCGGTGCCAAAAATTCGGTGCTAAACGCGCAAATATATATATAGTATAATATATATATATTATATATTAATAAATATATATATATAATATATAAATCTATATAAGTATATATATTATAATATATATATATATATATAATATATATATAATATATTATATATATATACTAATATATATATATATATATATATATATAATATATATATAATATATATTATATATATATATATATAATGGAGGGTGCCCACCGTATTATATGCGGATGCTGTGGTTCTGTGTGGTGAATCTGAAGAGACGTTTGAGAGGATTGGTAAAGCAGATTTGGCAGAGTGTGTAAAAGTGAGGGTTTGAAAGCAAACGTATATAAGATATGGTTATGCGTTGGATGTGAGTGAGGACAGTCCTTCGGTGTGAAGTTATGTTAAAGGGTGAGCAGCTAGGAAACAAGTGCTGAGTTTAAAATATTTAGGATATATGTTGGATGCAAAAGGGATGCGAGGATGCAGAGTGGTGTAGGAAAGTTGTGAAAATGGCAGGAAGGTGGCTGGTGCAGATAAATCGTTTGGTGAAGTAAAGGGACTACTAAAAGCTTTGAGTGCCGCTAGATTGTCTTACATGAGGGTAATGTTGTTGTTACCTGTGTTATTGTAGTAGTGAGGAAGCTATGGTCTGGAATGAGAGGTATAGATTTAAAGTTCAATGTGTTCATTTGACTAATCTTAAGCGGCATGTTTTAGATGTGAGAAATATTGTAAATTATGAGGATATGAAACGTATTAGAGGAGTTGTGTGGTGTGAAGAAAGGGGTAAATGGAGAATAAATAAAATAAAGTACGTTGAGATGGTTTTGGTTCAAACGTTAGAAAGGAAAGGATGAATGACCAGTCGGTTTGGGTTAAGCGGCATGTAATAGTGGTGAGTGTGTTGGGAATCGACCGGCTGGGAGACGCGAAGAATAAATGTGATTGAGTTAGTAAAATGAAATGCTGGAGAGAGAAATGTGGAGTTTGGCAGATGCTGAGAAGAAGGTGCATAATAGGAGGGATGGCTGGGGTTTTGTGAGGGGGTATGGTTGTGCTCCACTGAGCCAAGAATGACCCTACACTTGACGATTTCCATAGTGAGGGTCCGTCGCGGTCCCGTGAAGCTTCTTAGGGTGGATTCCCTCTGACTTGCGACTAGTATTTCACTAATAGGTAAAAGGGGTGGTAGAAGGCTGGGCTCTCTTTTCACTTGCTTCTTGTTCCTCTAACTACTTTCTGTTCCCGGTGATAGCACGTACCCTGTACCTCAAGTCTTGGAGAAAAAAGGTAAATGAATGATGATGATGATAATATATATATATATATTAATATATATAATATATATATGTATATATAATATAATATTAGTATATATTAATAATATATATATAATATATATATGATATATATATATGTATATATATATATATATATATATATATTATATAATATATATATAAATATATATATATATATATATATAATATATATATATATATATATATATAATATATATATATATATATATATAATAATATGTATATAATATTATAATATATGTATATATATATATATATATATATATAAAATATATATATATATAATATATATATTATAATAATGAACTTATTAATATATATATATATATATATATATATATATATATATATACATATATATATATAAATATATATATATATATATATATCATATATAATATATAATATATATATATATATAATATATATATATATTATAATATATAATATATATACATACTAGTTGATTAAAATAAAATATAAAAAAACGTTATTAACATAAAAAATTTCCATAATTATGCGATAAAACGAGCGAGCTTATTCACATTTACGCATTCTATAAAAGCTAAATAGTTTATTGAGACCAGTTCTTTTTTGTTGTGGAATTCCGCCTTAAGTTCTTTTCTGGACTGTATAAACAGTCAATATATATACTCAATGTCTGTTCCCATATCCAATTCTTAACTTCTGACGCTGAAACAAAGTGTTTATTGGCTTATTTACAAATTGTTTTTATTTCTTTCAGTTTGTTAAATCTTTAAATATGGGTGGCTGGGTGTACTGTTTCCTTTCCCATAATCAATTGTTTGAATAATCATCTTCATGAATGTTTGCTATCGTTTCAAATAATACATTCTCAGGATGAGCAAAGAATGAGTTGTTTCTTAGTACACGCGCCATAATCATAGAATGTTTTTTGTTATCGTATTTAAGTAGGAACATTAGGTACCAAAAATTAGATGCACCATTAGTTACCTTTGAATGTGACTATGTCCAAATCCACCCTGGTGCTTAAACTTTCATTATTTTATTTACAAGATCTTATAGATCTTTGCTCAGAAATTTTGTTGGAAAGTATAACGGTAGAATCCTGTTTGAATTTCTTACCAATCTGGTATGATGAAGGGTGCCTGGAGATTTCTTGGCTATTGATGGCGATAGATTTCCTGATTTTACACTAATATACATTTAACAGAAGCATTTTTGGTCAGTGCTAATTTGCCTAGCGATACCTTTTGGAATCTTTCCAGGGTTGCTGTTTACAAGTTCAAAATCAACTATCTCCAGCTTATTTACATCTTCTTTAATTTTATTTCCAATGGTACCATTAAAAGTTTTGGTCCTACATTTCATCCACAGTAACCCCTCGAATATGTGTCTGAATGGAAATTTTCTATTTTACATTTTAAGAACCACTGCTAATCGAAGATAAATGTCTCTTCTTCCCAAACATCAAAAGTGACAATCCTGCTTGATTGAGGCGACATAAATTTCTTCTACGGCTCGGGTACTTTCTACTTGCTACTGGCTACACACCCGTACCCTTGGCCTAAGACTGAACTTGCAATAGATTCAACTTAACCTTTCCAATTTTTCTTGCTTCCTTCTTCTCGCACCTTACGCTTACAATTGGTCCCAAATTGGATTTTTTTTTTACTCTACAAAGGAATTCCATTCAATATAGGTCTCTCTAAATTTTGCTATCCAACAATCATTTCTTCAATTTTTATATCATCACAGTTGGCATGTGCATATATCAAACATCTTTATGATTTTACTTCCCTTTCAAACTCATCTTGCGTCTGTTTTTTGGGGGATTCCCCTATTAAGTTTTGGAAGCTGGTTCTATTAGTATTTGAACTTTATATATTCCATCAAGTGTAATGGTTGAATGGAAAACGTTTCCGAGTATGGACCAAGTCCCTGCAACAACTATAACCATCTTTACGTTTACCGAACCTTTCGAAGTTACTTGTTCTCTATTCATAACAAATAAATAATGCCTAAAATAATCTCTGTTGAAGTAAATCATCAAAGGCGGGAATTCACTTGGATGTTCAATATATTGAATGTGGTAAGACATTGACTTTTAGTACATAGATTAATATTAAACAATTTTAATATATATTCAATAATAATAATATGCTGAATATTATATATAAATATATATAATAATATATAATATAGATATAATGAATATGGGAAAATATATACTTTTATCATATATATATTAATAAAAAAAAAATAAAAAAGAATAATAAATATATATATATATATATAAATATAGATTATATATATATATATATTACTATATATAT
>JABUQX010039813.1:0-15000 GCA_015478945.1 Trachelipus rathkii | reverse complement strand
ATATATTATAATAATATATATATATATATATATATATATATATATATATTATGTTGTGTGTGTGGTGTGTGTGTGTGGTGTGTGTGTGTGTTGGTGTATGTATAAAGGCGACTAAGTAGCGCAACCGTCTCCATTCTCAATTTTCAGCCAATTGTGGCTGTTGTTTTATGTGGACAATGATGATATTCGTTCTCGTGTCTCCGATTTGAAATCTTTCGGAATTTTCTACTTATGGCTCAAGCTACCTGTACAATCTCTGTTAAATCATCTGTTCTGTTTATCTGTCTTCGTACCTCAATTGATTAGCTATATTCTTCGACGTACTAACACTACAGACTAGAAACATTCTCTCTATTTTCACCTTTCGATTAAATATTATACATATTCACTACTCCCTAATAACTTTTTCTCTGTTCAAGATACACCTGGTAACTTGCCTACCATCTATCATCTATCCAGGACGCTCCCGAGAAGTTGATGCTGCTCTATAATCGTGTGCCATGGATCGTCCTGGAGAAATGAACTCAATATTCTAGACTTTTTCCTAACTCTATTCCTTCTTTCTATCTGTTGAGCTCTTTCCTTCTCTGTGTTCCTCTGATCACCTTCTTATCTCTGCATCCTGTTCTGTTTCTTCAATTCTTCCGAAGGAAAGCCCCCCCCCCCCTCCAGAGTTCAGATAAAAACCGTTTTTGGCGATTCAGTGCCTCAAACTGGTTGGACATGCTGTGGTCTTCTCTGACCTTCCATGGAATAACTACCGTTTCGGTGAAAGCGTTTCTTCGGAGTTTGCAGAGCACATAACCGAAACCATTCTCTCTCTCATTGAAGCGTAGATTTCATATTCTTTCCCTTCAACCAAACGTAACAAACCTTGGTTTGCCTATGGTTGATCTCGTTATATTCGCCACAGAGACGCTGCCTTCAGGAAAACCCAGTTTTCAAACTCTAGAAACATGCAACTTCAAAATATATTAACAGTAACACAAAAACATTTATCTTCCTAAGAAAAACACAGTAATACTTCTGGTTCCCCTTCCTCAGGTTAGTTCTGACATTTTGCAAAAATGTTAAATCTAACTGTGCATCTTTATCTTCCCCACCTTTAGTATCTTCCGACGGAACAAATGCCGTTTTACCTTGTGCTAAAGCGAACTCTTCTCTCAAACCTTTCCAAGCAAAAAATTCCTATAGGATCCTATCCATTCCTATCTTAATTAAGATAGGAATGGATGGGATCCTATAGGAATTTTTTGCTGGGAATTGCCTCTAATTCCACTTAAGTCGATTCCTCCAACCCACTCCAACACATTAATTCCTAAAAATTGTAATTTCTCCGCACAAATGTATGACTTCACCTCATAGCTTAACACCAAGAAGCATTATGATATCGATGGTATTCCTCCTGTGGTTCTCAAACCTAACTTATGCCTCCGAGCTTGCTCCCGGCCATGGTAAATTATTCCGTCTCTGCCCTTCAATTTCGACCTTCCTTTCTGCTGTAAAGTGCCATCTCATTCAGCTCTTGTCAAAAAAGGGGACCCATCGTCAAACGCTCCAATTAATCGTCATATCACTTTAACTGTCTGCTTTTATCAAAGGTTTCGAATCTAATCCATAACAGGAAGACTTTGGAATCTTTGAGAGTCTAGATTTATTTGATAGGGTTTACTTTCCCTTTGGCAAGAAACGTTCTACTGGTGATTTTGAATCTTGGTTCTCTGAGCTGTCGGTAAGTCAGATGAACTCTTTCGCTGTGGGCTAGACATATGGACAAAGTTTCGGTAGTATTCTGGCAAATCTTTGAATTCTAACTCCCCTTTTGGTATATTATCTCTTCTTCTCTAAAACATTCCAGATTTCTTTTTAGATTGTTCAACAACAGCTTTTTTATACGGTTAACATTCATCATCTGAATCTATAAATAATGGTGGTGTTATCAGGGTTCTGTTCGATCTCCAACTTCTCTTTCTACTTTCATAATGTCCTCTCTCTAGTTCTTCACCTATCCAATCCTTGATGATGAACTTCGACCCTTATTACACCTTAATTTTATGCGGTCTCAATCTCAATAGCAATTAGCTTCACGTCGAAGTGACAGCCTTGGGAGCAACTAACCTCTGATCTTTCTTGATTTTCAAATTGGGTCATTGAGAACAAAGGCTTTTTTCCAATGTCTCAAAACTCAGTTGCCTTCACTCTTTCTACTAAACATTGTCTTCCACACACACTACCGCTACCGTGCTCAAACGGTAGAGCGGACGGAGTCGCATGGCAAGGTCGCGGTTCGAATCCTAGTTCGGATCCTAGGTAGAATTACCTAGAGAAGTTGCCCTCCTGAATAGGGCTAACCCGTGAGGTTGTGAACTTTTTTGTAATAAAAAAAAATGAAAAAAAAAAAACTAACATCTTCGAAATGCGCAGGCTAAAAACTTCGAATGTCTTTAATATTCTGATGTTGTCTTTTCTCGGTGATGTTGATTGGAACCGTAGATCAAATTCTTCCTATTTTCTAAACAAGCTTTATAACAGGTGGGTTATCTGAAGTCGTCTTCAGAATTTCTTGCAAGCACCGCCAGTGCTTGCTATTTATGAGGGTCTCGTTCGCCCCCCTAAATGGGTTATGCCTCACACATCTGTGGTGGTTGTACTCACACAGTTCTCCTTAAAATAAATGGAGTCAAGTTTTTTTTTTAACATATAATTCTGGCAGTTTTACTACTCTCACCATCATCTCTCTACCCGCCAAATTGGTTTTCAACACTTTATATCTATTGCTATTAGGAATGGGACACTTTTCTACTGGACTCTCCAGTCCTCATAGCTCTCGCCATTGAGAAGGCTGTGCGGCACCTCTTCTTAACAGTCCTATCCTCCAACTCTCTGACAAAAAGATTTGAACCTTCTAAATCTCAGTCCTTACATGTACTTCCACGGCAAAGCTGGAACAACAATCTTTTATCTATTACTCAACTACCCGCATGTCGGCCTTTAAAATGGCTAATCCTTGGGAACTTCCCCTCAATTCTAGTGAAATTTGTAGGCCTCCTGCTTCCCACCCGAGAAGACAAGTATATATATTATATATTATATATATATAATAATATTATATATATATATATGATACTATATATATATATATATCTATTAATATATATATATATATATATATATATTATATATATATATATATATATATATATATAATTAATTATAACTTAATATTTTGCATTAATGTAATCTTTATCACTAATAAATAGTATCTGCCATTGCTTCTTCTTTCAACATTAGTGAAGTTAACTTCCATAAACGGTAGATAGAACGTTAGCCTAATTTATAGCGTGAATGGTAATATATATTATATATTATATAATATATATATATATAAATATATACTATAATTATATAATATATATAATATATATATATAATATATAATATATATATATAATAATATAGATATGTGTGTGCGTGTGTGTGTTGTGTGTGTGTGGTGTGTTAGTGTTTTTTTACATACTGTATAATAAATATATTATAAATGAATAAATTAGAATGTAGTATTATAATATTTCTCTTTATGTGAAGCAGATAAAGTCTCTAACTTTTACCACTCAACAGCTGTTATAATTTTTAAATCTAATTTTGAGTTGGCAGATTTAAAAATAAATTTAATTTTTTTTTTTTAATAAATGAAACTAAAATTTAACCATTCAATAAAATAAACGATCATTGCCACTAATCATTTTTTTGGAAATGGATTTAAAAGGAAACTAGATAATAAGAATATTTGATATATAAGCATTAATCCTTTTTTCAATATATTTTTATCTTCATCTAGAAGCATTATGAACTAAAGGATATCGTAGACTAAAAATGTCTTTCAAATATAACTAAAAAATAGTTTCAAAACATTTTCAGCTAAAAGATTAAAATAGAGTTAAGAGCACTAGCATAAGATTTTTTTGCAAAAACGATAATTATATATATATATATATATATATATATATATATATATATATATTTATATATATACTATATATATATATATATATATAATATATATATATATATACTATATATATATATATATTATAAAATATATAATATATATATTATTATATATATATATAATATATAATATATATATATATATTATATATTATAATTATATATATATATATTATATATATATATATATAAATATATTTTCACAAATTGTACAAGCACTGTTTATGTATAGTAATTTACTATTAACTTCTTTTCCTACCGAAATATTCAAAATAATAAAAATGATGGTTAGATGAAATTAACTTTTTCATATATATATATATATATATATATATATATATATATATTTATATATATAATATATTATATATAATATTATATATAAATATATATATATATTATATATATTATTATATATATATATAATATAATAATGTGTTGTGTGTTGTGTGTGTGTGTGTACGTATGCCTATGTGCGTAGCCGTGTAAGAGCGTGGGCGTGATCGGCACATAAATGATACACAAATCACTCCCCATAAATTTGAAGCAATTTTCTCACTAATTTGATCAATTCAATTTCATGGCGATTGGAGTTAATAATTAATCTCGCAGACACAGATGCGATTTTCCTCACAAGGATTTATTCCCTTCCAAGTTTTTTCTTCTGTTAAATTATTAGTGGTATTCATCAGTGGTTGGAGTGCACGGTAATGAGCACCTCTTATCCTTTAAGCCCTTGGAACCTTTTAAAATGGGTTCCACTAATATGGTATATATTATTGTATTATAATATATATATTTAAGGGAATAGTATTTATAAAATTTAATTGTAAGTGGTGTGTTTCTTTACTCTTCATTTTAAAGGTTAAGTTTATAGGCCAAACTTCAGACTGGAAAAATAGACCTACTTTGGAAATAATTTAGGGAAATCTACAATCGATTTTTATCGATTTTATCGATTTTAATCGATTTATTTGTCTTTCGGTATGAGTATATTAAGTTTTCTACTACGAAAGACGAGGTCTGAGTTCGACGCTATTTTGGATACTAGGAACGGAAATCTGTTTTTTCGCACCTATCACGCTTAATTTAAATTCTACCGCTAAGGGCATTAATATATAAATTATTCCGAATAACATTCTCTATAAAAAAGAATTCTAAACAATTTTTGTAGGATAAAATACTTTCAGAGTCATATCCGCGCCAAACAATCGAGATCCATTAAAACACTGCATGCCATAAAGAGGATTCTCTCATAGACTTCGGTTTTATGTTATATATTTCGTGTTATATATATATATTTGGTGTTATATTCTTGGTCGAGTCTTTTCTTTCAATAGGAATTGTTCAATTTTTTTCCATATCATCAAATGTTTTTGAACATATCTGTGAAAGCTTAAAGTTTAGGAATCAAGATTAGAAATATGAGAAAAGATCAGATATTAGTAATATGCATTATATGGGTTCCATTTTAACGCACAAGTAGTATCAGGAAAGTTTACATTTTCGTTTTTGAGTTATTTGTGCTACAGCAGTGTTATTTTCCCAAGTTTCCAAAAGCCTCTGACTTTTTTTGTTGGTGTATTTGTTGAGATATGAAAAAATAGTGCGTATAAGTTTGGTTTCTTGTTCCTGCTAAGTTAGTTGGATTTGAATTTCAATTGTCATATGTCGTCGTTGAAGATCGCATCATTTGTTTACTTAGAGCAAATTTTCGTTGTGTATATGGCTATTTTATGGTGTTTTTTTTTTGGTATTTTGTTCTTTGTTTACAAACTTCAAAAAAAATATTTTTTGAAATTTTTGTGTTAAAAATTTTCTATTGAGTATGGGGTTAGTTCTAAAAAAATACACTCTAAACAAACGTTACAATAAATAGCAATGTATGCAGTCATGAAAAGATGTATCGCTGAAGAGTATGATGGTTGATTTGCTGGTGTATCTCTATTAATAATAAAGAAAATATCGCAATTTTTCTTCCTATAATTCCAGAAAATAAGTGGGTTGAAATTGAAAATAACGCCTGATGCAACATATACTTCGATAAATATCTGAAAAATTGTATAATCTTTTATAGAAGATATAATGTAGATTGCTTAGCGATCTTCAGATTCATTTTCATTTTGGTTTAGAAACTTAATATATTTTCAAATGCTTACAGGTCTACTCTATGCCAAGTTTATTTCTAGGTTTAGACAGATGAGAAAAAATGTAGAAAACCCCCTTCCGCAAATGCAGAATTTGATGGACATTTTAGGAGGTCGAAAAAATAACGTACATTTTTGGTTGTTGTTATTTTATGTATATTGAGTCAAAATCCGGTCTTGAAGTAAGTTTCCGTAAGTATTTTATGTCTTCTATTTTTTAGGGGGGGGGTTGAAAATGGGGCTCAGTCCCTGAGCCCTAACTTTGGATGCTCGCTGTTTAGGTCATTGATGACCAATGTAAGCCGATGGCTTACACAGTGATTAATTATTAATCCTTTTGGTATTATATTCCGCTTATGTTTCCTGTGAACTCCCTATGTCTTTTTCTGTCAACGCTGCAGGTCAAGCCGTCGTGTTTATACCTCCGTAACCAGACGGATAGACACGGATCCAAACTTAATCTGTTTTCTTTAATAATAATTAGATTACACGTTTTTTTTGCAATGTGTTTTGCCACCCATCCCTTCGAAAACTTCAAACCCCAGAAAGCTCCTCTTGAACAGTAAATTGTTTCTACGGTCTGTGATAATAAACCTAATCCTATTATAGAATTTAATTTGTTTCATTTGCAACAATCTAAATTATTGTTTTGTGTAAATATAAAGATAGACAACCAAAATCTTGCTGGCAAACTTGAACATATGATGCTCTTTTTATCCATACAATATTCTTTGAAAAAGAATAATGTTCATTTTGAATCTTCGTTAGAGCGTTCCCAGACATTGCGCGTACTTCGGACCCAATTGTGTTGTAATTATGCTGCTCGTGTTCAATTCGCTTTCACTAGCTTTCTGTAAGTGCTGATTAGTTTTATATATTAGGTGTCTAATAGTGTACTCGTACAGACCGATTATACTGATTCATTTATCAAGTTTAATTTCGTTGATGTGTGTTGTTTGGGGTTTTGGGTTGGATTTTTTTTCTTGCCCGAAAATTTATTTGGGTCTTCAGAATTGCGGATATGTATTTCACTTGAAAGTTTTACTAATCATCTTTTAAGCTTGTTCGTTTCTGCGCCTCTGTTAATAATTTTCAAACGTGAGTTATAAATGTTTTCGTAGATTGATTTATCTATCTTGTGTGGCAGTCCTCCAAATGTTAGTCGACATTACTGAGTGAGCTTCTTAGCGGAGTTTTGAAGACTGCCAGTGATATAAGTCAGCATATAAAATCACATCATGCTGCTTTGCTTCAATGTTGATTATTTCAAAACTTACAACCTCATTTTATGAAGCAGTTGATAAATTTTGTTTATAATTAAGCATACTTAGTTTTAAATCATTACTACTTCATTTATCGTATCGTTCGATTTTGTTTTTCAGGTTTTCATACATATCTCAATCACTTTAAAAATCGTTTCGATCTGGTCAACATTATAAGGTTCAATTTTGTTTTATTCTGCCAAGAGTTATATGGTAGGGTAGCGAGAGTGGCTATTCCCCCTTTTTGCCTCCTTGTGTATTATCTGCTGCTTCAGTAATAAATATATGTCCAAAATGTAGCTTATTTCATCTTAACATATATTATAAAGTTCAATTTATAAAGTATTATTATTTAATATATTTATATTTACTATTAGTATTTTAAAGAATTAATTTAAATTATACATCTGCCTTTTATATTTTATATTATATTATTTATATATTAGTATATTATTTTTATATATATATTATATTTTTTTTTATTTTATTATTTATATTTTATTATTAATATTATTTGTGTGTGGTATTGTGAATGAGTATGAATTGTCTCCTAAACTGGAACAGTTTTTGTGTTATATGTTGTGATATTTCTCAGATTTTGATATAAATATTATATTATTAATTTTGCATATTGTGTAGGTTTTTTGTTTATTATGTTATATTTAGTCCATGGGATGTTTTTTATGATTTTAATGTTGTGATGTTATTCTATAATTTAGTATTATTATTTTTGAGATTATTATTTATATTATTACTTTATTATATATTAGTTTGTGATATTATTGTTATGGTGAGTTGAATATTTATAGCATTTTAAGAGTATTGAGTATAATAAGTTATTTTGATTATTTATGTAGTTAATTTATTATTACTTATCTATGTGCGTATCCAGAAGTTTTTTTTTTCAAGGGGTTGTGTCCTAATACAAAGAGTTATTCCGTACTGGGGATGGTCTGGGTGGTATTTATTTTGGTTAGTTGATTTATTGTGATATGGTATGTTTTGGATCTGATAGTAGCATTGTTATTATTAGTTTTAGATTGGGTTTTGATTTGTATTTTCTTGTGGATTTTTTTTATATATTTTAGGAGTATGTGTGTTCGATATGTATAATTAGTTGCTTGATGTGTGTTTGTTAGTTTAGCGCAGTTATCTCTAGTAGGAGTTAGTGTAGTGGTTTTTAATTTATTAGTTATATATGTAGGTGATTATTATTATTATTAGTGATATATATATATATATATATAGTATATATAATAGATATATAGTATATATATATGTATATTAAAGTGGATGGACCAAATATTAAATAGTTCCTAAGAAAAATTGGGAAGAATTTATATGAATTACTAAAATCATCTACCAATAATTTATAAAGTTTTAATTGCTGTATGTTAGAGTATGTGAGCGAAGTCTGAGATAAACATCTTCAATTTTTTATTTTCAATATTTCGATGATATTGTAGAGAGATAGTGGGCAAGTCCGAATAAGTTTTTCATCTGCATAGTATTTCTTCAAATCGTTTTCGAGGCTTCTTTTCTACTGATTGCATTTAAACATGGGTTGTAATAAAATTGGCCGAGGTATTTGCAAATCATAGATGTTATATATATTTGGAAGTGTGACTTGCGTAACAATTTTTAGTACTAGTTCTATCTTATGCTGGGTTTTTTCATACTTCCTATTATTTATTCCATTTCTGTCTTTTTTACAAATTCTTCATTTTGGCTGTTCGATGATCGTTCCTTGTGTAATAATAAGTTACACATATCTTTTAATTCTTCTTCATTATTCGGCATTAAACCTTTTTTTGTATATTTATTGACAAATTTTGTAGCCAAAGAAAAAGATTTAAAAAACCCTTCTCCTAATGCTAATTGATTTAAATCATCAAAAATGGTAGTTTCTATATAAGTATGTGGTGTGCGATTTTTTAATAGTCTGTGGTTCGGAATGTTAGGGAATGTTGGGTCTGATATTTTTGAATTTGGTTAATTCGTGGAGTACGAGCAATTTCACAATACTTCATGTCAGATTTCAGTATGCGCTTTGTACACATGTCTTCAATATAATAATATCATGTAGTCTGAAATTGCTAATGTTGCATTTTTACTCTGATTGTTTCATGTTTTAGTTTTAATCTGCAAAAAAGCAATAAAATTCTTGTATTTACCTGACAGCGATTGATTTATTTATAAAAATTAAATTTAACTTCTGCCTACTGTTGTGTAGAATTAACTATGTTGGTATATCCTAAAAATATTTTAGTTCTATAGGTAAAATTTCTGGTGGTGGGTCCTTGCCCCCCTTGGCCCCTTCCGCTAAATACAGTCCATCTTTATTTATATTATTATTTTTTGTTTAAGTTAGTTTTTATATAGGTTATTATCGAAGTTATATGAGTTAAGCAATTAAAAAGGTTTATTATTTTCATATATATGTTATTACTATTATTGTTTATTAATATTATTTATTTATAAATGGATATGTATATATATATATGTAGATAAGATGGAATGGAACAATATTAGACTGTGTTCAAATATATTATTTTGGGTTTTTATTTTTTTGGTTTTTGAAATGTAATAGTAAAGTTTATATTTCATTAATTTTATTTCTAACTTCAGATATTTATTTTGAAAAGATTGATTGATTTAGTATGTTATTTATATTATTTGTATAGATTTTTAAAAAATAAAGATTTCGTGTGTCATAGAAAGAAAAATATGTCATATTATAATGGAGTTCGTGTGTAGGATGTAACGAGTAACGAAAAAAAAACGTTACAATTTTTAAAAAGGGTAGCTTTACCGTTACATCGTTACATTTTAAAATTGTTTGAAGCGTTACCGTTTACTCGTTACAATTGTATAAGTACCCTGTTTAGCAGTGGTGATACGCGGTTATCTGCCCACCTCTGTGTAAGTATTTATATATATACGTAATTATCTGTGATTTTAAATTTATATGATACGGTTTTTTTTTTTTTTATATTTATATATATATTATTCTATATAGTATAAATTATTAAATTATATATATATCTATTAGATATATTACATTAGATAAATTTTGATTGTTATATTTATAGATTATATATAGTATATATATATATTAGAATATATATATTATATATATATTTATTATTTTATCCTTTTGTTTTTTATACTTCTTATATTATTAGTGATTGGGTAGTGGTAGTTTCAGTTATAGTAGTGAGTTAGGTGTATTGTGAATTGTAGTAATCGTATAGTTTTTAATGAAAGCTTAATATTTAGTATATATTATAGTATATTATGGTTATTTTTTATATTTTTGAGTTACTGTTATATTATAGTATATATATATATATATATATGAGTTATATTTTTATTATTATTTTATATATTATTTATATATTTATATTATATTTAATATTTTTTATTATTATTTTATATATTAATATATATATTTATTATTTTTGAGTAACAAAATTGGTATTGTAGTATATATATATATATTATATATATATTGTATGATTTAGTGTTATGGTTGTGAGGTTTGTTCGTGTATATATATAGTATATATTGGTAGTTATATTAGTTATATTTTGTATATTTAGTATCATACCGATAGATATATTCATCGAACGCCACTGACATTGGTTTCAAAACCTATTTTTTAGAATACGATCAACGTTATATAACTTTGCTAGAATCTTTTGAGGGTAGTATATAGTATAATATATTAGTGGGTATGGATATATATATATATTTATATTATTATAATAGTTGTAGTATCATTTCTGCAAAACTTTCCTTAATAGTAGTATGGTGGAAAATAGGGTAAATTATAAATTATTTTTTGGTATGGATGGATGGACATTTCAATTTGAATTGAAATGATAAATTATAAAGCACTTCGAAATTGATGCATCTTTTTTATATATGGTTATGGTAAGTATTATATAGTATGTTATATGTGAGAGTGGTAGATGATGTTAGATATGTGTTATTATGTAAGGGTGATTATTGAGTATTTGTTAGTGAGTAGTATGTATGTATTGTTATTGTATAATTAGCGTAAGTTGCGTCCTATAATAAAACATGTTGTTGCTATGTTGTTGCAATCGTTTGGCGTATTGTAGGGGTCTTCAGCTTGTTTTAACTTGTGTGTGTTGTATGATATTTCAGGCATATTGCTATTTTTTCTGTGCCTGAGTTTGTTTTGAGAGTAGTTGTTTAATTATGTTATGTTTGTTTGTGTATTTAATTAAAGTTTTTTTTGTTATAAAATGATGTATATTTTTGTGTGTGCTATGTAGGTGATTATTGTAGAACATATGGTGATTAATTATAAACTAGGGTTGTGGGTGTCGGGTATTTATAAGAAAAAATTTGATGTTAGTATCGTATATATTTCTATATGGACGATGTAGTCGCTCTGTGTCACTTTTGTCATCGTATAGTATTTAGGTCCTATTTTAATAATGTGTTAAATCATTTTTTTAGATAGCGAACGTTTTCTCCCTTTTTCGTATGAAGTGTTCGAATAACATTTTAGATGGTAATAATTCGTTTTATTGTAGCCAACTTTTTACTGTCAAAAAGGATATGATAATGAGTACCTGTATGCCGGAACATTGTGAAAAATTTGGCGAAAATTAGATCGTTTCTAAGAGATTGTGTTGGAATGCTTGTCAACTCGTGCTGATGCTATCGTTGTAGGTAGCTCCGAGTGCGTGGAGTGTGCGGCGCTCTGATTATATTTATTATATTATAATGTTATTTATTTGTTATAATTCTGCTTTTTTTTTTTATTTATTTTTATGTTATATATTGATAATTGAGTAATTATTATTTATTATATGTTTTTTATAATGTTATTATTTCATTATAGTTTTTAGTGTGATAGTATTATATGGCGTAGAGATTTTGGTTTATGTATGATATGTTATAAGAGTTACGTGACTTAGTGTTTTATGATGATATTTATATTAATAATTTATGGGGAGGTTTTTTGAGGAGCTGCAATAATTATTCTATTTTTATTTTTGTTTTGTAGTGTGCCCTGGGCTCCCCTTCGCCTCTTTCTCTCCGAATTATTTCCAGGATGATAACCTATGCTTAGTATCTCCATCTTTGTTCGGGTTCTTTGGGGTTGAGCTTCAACAGGATTTTTTTATGGTAGTGCGATTTTGTTAGTTGGTTGATTCCTTGTTTTTATTATGGATGTTTAGTGGGATCGTTCTCAAAAGAAGGTTGTGTTTTTGTCAACAGTTGAGTATTTTCTATTTAGCATGTTTCGGCAGAGTTATGTCTATGGATGAGATTTTCTTATTGCAGTGAAGTTAATACCCCGAAATTTTGATTTCGTTAAGAATTTTATGTTTGTTATGATGGCCTATAGATTTTTACATTCTAGAGTAAAGTAGTTGGCATATTTCCTTGGTGGTGTGTGCTTTGTGTAAAGGATTATTGTGTAGTTGTTCTTTTTGGTGGTATAGTGGTTTGAATTTGATTCTTATTGAGTTGAATGATATTTGGAGCTGGTGTGCTTGTTATTTGGTTACTTTATAGTCTTTGAGGGTAAAATGTTTTTGTTTTTCTTATGTAATAAGGATACATTCTTATGAGTTGTTTTTTTAGTTTGGATGTGATGGGGAATGTTCTAGAATGTTCGCTATTTGTCATGTACGTGAGGCGTCGAAGGAGGTAGAGTTTTAAAGATGGTTGATTGTGCTTTCTTGGAGTTGTGTTCATGTTAAGTGTGAGTTATAACATGGGAGAAAGGGGTCGGAAGTCTTGGCGTAGATTTGTTTTATTTATAGTGCAAAATGTTGTTTATGGATTGAGTAATTCGTGTTTCTTCATTGATTGGTGATTAGGGTTTGAGTTAGGCAAACCGGTATGAGTAGAACGTTTTTGTTGGGTATTCTTATGTTTTATATGTGATTGTTTATATTTGTGTGTGAGTTGATGGTTATTAGATTGTATACCAGTGGTTACTGTTGAAATCCATATTATTTGGTATTGTGTGTTTTGAGTAATTTTTTGAAGTTTGTAGACTGATGGATTGTTGTGTGTTGTTCATTCGTTGTCAAACATGTGTATGGGGGTATGTTTGTTGAAGTTGAGGATCGGTCCTGCTTAATTTTTTTTCTCACGTTATCTTTATTCTGTGTATGGAGATTGGTAGGTGTTGGTAAAAGTGAAGGAATGTCGTATGGGTTTTATTGCGCTGTGAGTTTATTTAGGGTGTGTTCGTTTATTCGAGGGATACATGGAGTGTGTTTTAGCCTGTTTTTGTTTTTTTTAGGCTTGTGGTTGTTTTAGTGAATGGAAATGATTGATTGGCTTTTTTTGTCTACAGCTGAGTAGGTGGGTGATAATGATGATTTTCTCCGATTAGGTCTGACATTCTGTGTTGTAATGATAATTTCATTCTTCTAAGTGTGAATATTAGGTAAGCATGAGAGTACGACTTGGTCGTTCTAGTGGCTGGATTATGATGTTGTGGGTGTTTTTGTTTTTTTTGATTACTGAGGGAGGATCTGATTGATGGTTGAGTATTGTTAGTCAGATCTGAGCTGTTTGTTTTTTATTTTTGGGATGGGAGTTTTGGGTGTGTTATGTCTGATTGAGTGTCAGTTGTGATTATTTTCTTGCTTTATTAGAGGTTTTAACAGGGTTGTTAATGGTAGGATATTTTGGTTTAGTCTCCAATGGGTGACTACCATTGTACTAAGTCTTTTTACCGATTTTTTAGTTTTGCGTGCGTTTGCTATGTATGAGTATTTTTTGTGCTGTTGGTGCTTCAGATATAAGAATCTGAGCTAGTCCATTTTGTTATGTATTTGTTATGGAAGGATGATGTAATTTAGATATTATTATTGTGGATTGAAGTAATCTATGTCAGTGGATATGGTGTTTTTATAAAGGCTGTTTATCATGTCTATGTAGTCGAAGAGTATGTTCTGATTAAGGGTTTTGTTTTATTTTCCTTTACTTATTTGAATTTGTGATGATATTAAGTTGAGTGGGGGTGTGTTATGTAGGTGGGTGTAGAGTGGATTGTTTTAAAGCGTCATAGATCTGTAGGGTTATGTGTGAAGCGTTGAGTTATGAGGTTGTGGTGAAATATGTATTTTTCTTCCGTATTTGCTACAAAGTTAGGTGAGAGCGTTTTAGGGTGTATGGGATCTTGGTATGTATGGATGAGAGGGTTGGACTCCGTTCCTGTTGGTTTGAGTGGATGTATATAGATTGGACTTTTCTCCATGTGTGGGAGGATGATAGTAAAGGAGACTCAGGACTTATGAAGCTTATCTGTTGATTGAAAGATATATGAGCAGGTAGGTCAAAGCTGTTTTATGTGTTTTGTAATTAGAGATTGTTTGTCATGTAGGTGTCAATAAGCAATGGTGAAGTTTTTTGTATTTTAGGTGTTATTATATATGTTGTAGTTATTTCTTAGTGTAGAGAATGCGGGGGGGTGATAGGTGTGGGATTTCAGTGTTGTTGTTTTGAGTTTATGATATTATTATTTTTTTGTATCTATTCGTTCTGTGGTTGGAATTGGTTGTGGATATTAGTTGTGTTTT
>JABUQX010039812.1:0-43512 GCA_015478945.1 Trachelipus rathkii | reverse complement strand
GAAAATAGTATAGTATTGATATCAGAATTCTGTTTAAAGGGTACATAAATATAAATGTTATTTTTAAATCAATTAAAAATATTTTTTATTTTTATGGTATTTAATATTTTGATATTTTATTTAATTTAAAATAAAATTATTTACATATATTTATGTAAAATATATTTTCATATATATGATATAAATATATATATATATATAATCATATATATATACTTATATATATATATATATATTATTATTATTAATAATAGATATAACTATATTATTATATATATATTATAATAATTATAATTATATATAATATATATATATATAAACGTGTAGGTACACTCATTTAGCCTGTACCATAAATGGGGACCCCCTCTCAACCCCCCCTCTCAACTGTCGTTAGCTGTATGCGTTTTAACCTCTGTTCTTTCGTTATTTCCAAGTTTTTGTATCTATCCTTAAAGGAAAGATTTTGAAACATATTATATCTGGTAATTTTATCCCTGATCACCAGTAAGGTTTTTGTAAGGAACACAATGATGGTGATTTTCATTCTCTTCTCTCTCTTACTTGGTCTTCTGCTCTTTGGCAATTTGGTGAATCCTTTGATGTATCTCTGGAAATATCGAAAGCTTCCGATAGGGTTTGGCCCAAAGTTTTGGTTCCTAAACTTTCCTTTTTCAGTATCTAGTATCTAACTTTTATCTGTTATCTTTAGTCTGATTTTCTTTCCGATTGTTCATAGCAGTAGTGTTGATGTCACCTTTCTATCAGTAAATCTATTAATGGTGGTGTTCTTCAGGGTTCTGTTGTATCCCCAACTTATTTCCAGTTTTCTATCCGATACTTCCAATCCTTTTACAATCATACTGATGATTCTACCCTTCATTCTCTCCTTACAGAATAAAAGGCGTGCAAAGTAACTTCAAATAACCGATGTTAGGAGGACGACTTTGAGCAAACCACCGCAGATCTTACTCGTATTTCTAAATGGGGTGGGGAAAATATGATGGTTTTCAATGACTCAGAAAACCCCTCTTACATCTGTGTTCTCAAGTCCTCAGAACTGTAACACATTTATTGGGATAACAACTAAAGTCTTTCCATTTCTTGATATTCTCTTTCCCTGTGGTCTTTATCCGAAATCTACTTATTCATTCACTATATGACAAGCCACTAAGTTGTGAGTGTTCTGAGGCCGCCTTCGAAACTTCTTCCACATCACCCTAGTGCTTGCTCTGTATAAGGGACGTTTGAAACTACCTTGAAAGAAGTGAGCAAGCTATATTGTTGGGCGGGTTTCCACAGGATAGAGCCGTTTTGACAGGGCGAGATTAGTGATTTGCTTCCTTTACTCAGTTCATCTGATCAAAAAGTAGTATGTCAGTGAATCGTCAAGTCTGCGTATATATAATTATATATATTATATATATATATAATGATATATATATATAATATATATTATATATATAATATATATAATTATAATATATATATATACTATAATATAAGATATATATATATATATCTTATATATTAGATTATATATATATATATAATATATATATATATATATATATATATATTTTATATAATTATATATATATATAATTATAATTACTATATATATATATATATATATATATATATATATATTATATATAATATATATATATATATATAATATATTATATATATCATACTATATATACCGGCTTAAGTCGGCTTAAGCCGACTTAATCCCTTTAAGCCAGCTTTAGCTGGCTTAAAGTTGCCTTTTTTGACCACTACTAATCCCTAGGGATTATTTTAGAATTAAATATTTTAATTAAATGGCTTTTTAAGGGCCACTACAATCTGTATGGATTAATTTGGCCCCCCTGTTTCCTGATGCTAATTTTGGCAAACCTTCGTACGTGTCCCCCCTTAGGTTGTTAGCCGCCTTTGGGGTTGGCCCCAACTCTTCGACTTTGGGCATGGATTATTTGATATCGGATACGATATTGTTGCGAATATTTTGCATTCCTAAGCGTAAGTGGAAGGATTAAGTGGGCATTAACTGGGATTAACTCGAGCTCATGTAGTTACCTGTCCTAACTTGAGTTCATTTTATTTTCATCCCACACACACCACCCACACACACACACACAACTACAACACACATACATAGACACAATATTACCTTAGACATATACACCCAGCCTATGCACACATAACAACAAGCAAACACACAACACACACACACCCTCACCAACCCAGTCCTAGGACCATAACCCACACACATTGACGCATTACACACAATATACCTAGGGACACCATACACCCACCTAACACACATACAAACAAACAAACAACACACACACCACACACACACACACACAACACACAAAACACACAGCACACACACACACACGCCCTTGTCATAGATATTGGACCGATACTTTTTAAGATGCTCAGTCAATTTGATGGGCGTCATATTTATTGTGTTTCATACATTTTGATCGCGTTCCAATCACCAGTAGGTCGTGTCTATGAGTTGTCGTATGAGATCCCCAGGAGTGTGGATTGATCAGTGGCCAGATGAGTGCCAGGTCAGTTGCAGGTGCAGTGACAGGTGCAGTGCCAGATAGTGCCAAGTGAGTTGCCAGCATGAGTGCCAACAAGTTAGTGCCACATAGTGCCAGCTGAGTGCCATATGGTGCCACTTTGTTCAAGCCTTTCTAGCCTTCCCTGAGCATAGAATAGCCCTAATCATGGATCTACCCCTAGGTGTATAATTTATTGAGGCACATCAGTTGGTGTATATATATAAGTTGCTTAGGATCGCTCCCTAGCATATGTTAGCCTTTTCTGAGGCCATACCCTTGTCCATTACATCATAAAATAGGCCCGTAACTATTGGTGTCTACCGCTAAGTTATAAGGTTATGAGGAATCGTTGGTGTAGCATTATAAATTAATCAGGATGTTCCACTATGAGTTTAGCCTTCTAGCCACCTGTCCTACATGCATAGGACAGCCCTATATTGGTGTTCTACCGCTAGGCTATAAGGTATGAGAAATCGATTGGTAGTATAATTATAATTGGCTAGGATGCTCTTTTTCTAGCCTATTTCCGAAACCATATAGTATATATATATATTATAGATATAATATATATATTATATATATATATATATTATATATTTATTAATTATATATATATAATAATAGATATATATATATATATAGACTATATGCGGTAGTCGCCTGAAGGCAGTACACGGCATCACCTGCGCTACCCAGCCGCACGCCGTGTGCATCAAGCCAGACCGCACGACAGATGCTAAAAACCATGCGCCGCATGATCTTTGCCTGATCACGGCACACCGCCAGGTGCGTCCCGCCGACGTGCGCCCGCAGGGCCGCAATATTTACCGCGAAACCGCCGCGTGCGGCCCGCGCGCAATATCGCTTGCCGAACGATAAATATTTCTATTTGTGATATTCAATTGTGAACCATTCAAAGAATTTCTTTCAATAAACCGTTTTCGATATACGATGAGTCAGCCATTGTATTTCATACTAAATTTTTTTGTTTTATTCAAAAACAGTACTACCTTGTACAGACTTAAAGCAAGTAAAACAGTAAACATAGCGCAATTGCCTAGAACAAAGTTATCTAGCAGGGGCTTTGTTTTACGTTTACTGCTTTACATCTTTTAATTAATAAATAATTTTTCTTTTATATTTAGATTATTTTTGTATTTAATACTTTTTTTTATTGTATAATTTTTCAAAAAATTTAAGAAGAAAAAACACAAAAATTTTGTGCATCTCAACATTTATTTTACTTAAAATGTGTACGCATTTTCTTTCATAAACGTAAACGTGAGATAAAAAGTTGAATAAAACGTAATCATAGCGCAATTGCCTTAGCAACAGAGGGATTTCAGTAGCGTCTTTTTTTACTGCTTTATGCTTTACTGCTTTACTTGCGATACATCATGTGTTTATCTAATAAAGAGAACGATTTATTAAAAAACATTATTCATCTTTAATATTCATCATTATCTTGGCTGCCCTTCAATATAATAAAATTTATTTGAAAAGTTTATAGTCAATGCAGATTTGCTTTCATTCTTCTTCTCTTTATTTTTAATGATTATTTTATTAAATAATTATTATGACTATAATATTTTCTTATATTTTTATTATATTATTATTCATTATTTTTAATTTTATTATCATTATATTCATCATCCTGTTTTTGGTATTATTATTATGTATTATTAATTGGATTATTATTATTATTATTATATTATTTTTACCTCCGTATTTACTTCATGACTATCTATTATTTAACACACACACACACACCACACCAGGGTTTATTTAAACACCACACAAAGGTTCATTTAAAATAACAATGATAGAATATATCAAATCATTTATACACACAACCACCACACATATATTATATATATATATATAGTATATATATATATATATATATATTATATATATATATATAAATTATATATAGATATATAATATATATATATATAATATATATTATATATATATATATATATTATATATATTATATATATATATAATATATAATATATATATTATACTATATATATATATTATATATATGTATATTAATATATACCTACTATATAGTACTATAATTATAACTATAGATATATATAGTATATATATATACTAGTTATATATACTATATATAATATATATATATATATATAATATTATATATATAGTTTATATATATATTATTGTATAGTATATATATATAATATATATATATATATATATATATATATATATATATTATATATATATATATATATATATATTATATATATATATATCATATTATATATATATATATATATACTTCATGCACTAATATGATTTATTTATTTTAAACATTAGGTGTCTTTACATATATATATTCACCACTACACACACCCACACACACACACACACACACACCACACACACACACAATGTCACACACCACACACACACACACACACACATACACCACACACATACACACCACGGTTCATTAAAAATACTATTACACTGTTTAACATATTAATAGTTCTTTTGTATTAACATAACATATAAATTAAAACATTTTATGTTTTAATAAAACACGTACATTTTATATACTCATTCAATAGGTATACTAAACACTATTTCAAAGTTCTTAAAACTTCTATAATAAATTAATTTTGAACAAAGATTTGTTATTATTATTAACTTTAATTTACTTTTGTTTATAAGTTTTTTTAAAGTATCCCAAGTTTTAAAAATTTTTACTAAAATTTTATGGACATGTTTATTAAAAACATATATTTTAGTTCACTAAAGCCAATAATCAGTAAACATCAGTAACGGCAAGACCTAGCAGTCCTCATATACCAAACTATTGTCACGATTGTTCTATTGACTACTGCTTTACTATTCTTTGCCATGTAAAGTATGAAAATAGCCAAATAAGTTCTTCTCTGTTAAAATAACATGTATTTTATTAAAATCATTCTAGGTTTTATTTAAAATACAATTATTCACTTACATTTATATTATTCATCAATGAAAACTAAAAAAAATATTTCAAAGTTTTTTAATAATTTGATTGCTTTATTATTATTATTATTATTCATTATTATTATTTTATTATTATTATATGATATTATTATTATTATTATTATTATATTTTATCTATCTTATATATTATCTATGTAACGGATTGACAATCCAACACGAAAAAGCACACAACACGCGCACTCCGTTACAGATACGAATGCATGATGCGTTTTTCTGTTAAAATGTGTGTTGAAAATAACACTTTAAGCTAAATTAGGACCGGCTTTTTATTACCACGTACTGCTTTAGCCTAATACAGCCGTCAAAGGTAATTTCCTCATAGACAGGATATGGAGAAATCACTTTGTTATTAGTTTATTGTTAAAAATATATATTTCAAAACTGAAACATGCTGGTACGGTAAGACCTCTTAAACAGTAAGAAGGAAATTGCTTTCCTTTCTTTGTAGGAATGGAACGGTAAGTAATCCTGATATTCTATATGACAGCGCAGCATGATTGGTCGATAATTTTTATTGCTTTTTGGGTTAAGGTATGTTAAAACAGGTTTTTTCATCTATCCTGGCCTTACCTGTGATTGAATGACAAATTACTTTCAGGTTCTTTTCAAACTCTATATTAGTCAGTGTACTTGTCTTAATCTTTTAGACCAAACTCCATTTAAAATCATAGTCGTTTTAACTGTTAAGCCGTGCACAAGTTCTTAAAAGTGTTTTATTTTTACTATGTGTATATCATATTTATAATAGATACTTACATTGGAGGAATACATTATTGAGTTTGGAAAATATTGTTTGGCTAGGTTCTAAAAATTTCGGACTATTGTAGGATCTAGCGAATGCTACTCAAGCTGCTGATCTTATGAGCACTGGAACAAGACTGAGCGTCTGAAGGGATATTCATTTCATATCTGAAACTACCAATATGATCGAGTAGGTGCTGCATCGATCCAGCGCACATCGTCCTAATAGATGAAATTCACTAAGAATAGGATAATAAATTAATCACTAGATTAAAGTAGATCCACTATTGAAGCCACGAGTGGCGCCCCGGCAGCGCACACGCAAGCACGCCGGGCGGAACCGGGACGCATGAACCTCCGTGTGTGACGTAATATTACTACTGGGGCGTTGCGAAAATATTTCTTTATGATATGTCGTTGTAAACTTTCATTACATCATTTTGTATTTGACATTACGAGTAATATATTATGAGTCGTTCATTTTACTTCTCTTTATTGAACATTTTTAATTTGTATTTTATAGACAGTACCATTTCACTGGTAAGTTTCTTGAAAACAGTTTAGTCTTTCGAAAGAACAACATTTGTGTTTCTGTAGAAAACAGTTCGTGTTTCTTATATAACCTAAAATTATAATTCCTTTAAGGGAAATAGAACAAATAATCTGGATGTGACGCTGGCTATGTTCCTCTTTGTATTGCCTTTAAGATCTTAATTACTTTAAGTTTTGGTAAAACAAGTTTTATATGCCTTAAAGCTGCCAACTACATAGGACCGGTAGAGCAATGTATAGAAAGTTGTCCCATCACCTTCCTTTTTAAGGTATTCTGTACGGCTTGTTACAAGGGACTTAGGGTTTTAAAACACATCTATCGATTACTAAAGCTGGTAACTCAATAAGGATACTAGAGCAATTAGCGCCTGATATAGCGTCATCTGCATCACTATGATATATCCTCGGTTTTATGTTTTAATGCTCACGGCACATGGTTTACTGATACTACTCCTATTTTAACCCAGAACATTTTATATTATTTATATATATTATATATAATATTATACTATATATATATATATATACTTATTAATATATAGTTTGTATATATTCTTTATAATCATATATTATTTATATATATATATATATCATATATATATATATATATTAATCTTCTCTATGTATAATTAATGAAAAAGTTGTTTATTCTAAAAATATTATTACATAATTTACTATATTAGTTAAATACACAATGCGTGTACATGCATAAATAAACTTCCCCTCCATGCACAAACCGTAATTTCTCTGTATGGCTTCCAGTTAGATTATCAATATATATATACTTCAAAATTTATATCGAAGTATGTAAGTTCAAACCTCTTCTGATATCAAAATGTTATATGCATTCCAGGTAACCAATTGACAATATCTCAGCCATGATTTGTTAATAAACTCAGATACCAGATTTTAAAATAGTAACGCACTCGAATTACATGCTTCATAAGGTTCGTAAATTACCTTACACCAGTAACAAAAACTAACTTTGTTATACATACTGTATTGGGCTGTGTACAATGGAGTAGTCATCCTCTAGGAATGTATGCCCTACACTTTGAACATATATCGCTTCCAGTATTTTCGCCGGACCGCGTCAGTTGGAATCATTAGCCCGGCAGAGTTCATGGCCTGTCGGTTGCCGCACCGGGGCGGCTTCGCAGCGTTGGGCCTTCACGTGATCTATTTAATAATCTACGGAATTAATTTTATCTATTCTAGTGAATCATTTACGCTTATCTAGCCTCATGTGCTCTGTATTTAGGCAGCACCTAATAGATCCATATTGGTATTTTATACGAAATGAATATAATTCAGAAGGCTTACTGTCTTGTTCGCAGTGGCTCATAGGATCAGCAAATTATGCGTAGGATCCGTACATACTTCGAAATTTAAAACCTAGCACACGAATATTTTCCACACTCATAAGATTCCTCAAGTAAGTAATTTTTTATCATATAACATATGAAGTATACACTGAGGGACAATAGAAAGAACACTTTTTAATACAAATCAGAGAACTTGTGCACTTAACACGCTAAAAACGACTATGATTTTTTAAACAAGAATAAAGTTTGGTCTACAAAGATAAGTTAAAACACACCTCCGGATCAAATACAGTTTAAAAGAACTAGTTAATTTTGGCATCCAATCACAGTAAGGCTCAGGATATGAAAAACTTTTTTCACATACCTTAAGAACCCAAGAAAAGCGATAAAATATTCTCGACCAGAATCATCTGCGCAGTCATATAGAGATTAAGGATTACTTGTCCACTCAAAGAAGGAAAGCAGCTGTTTCCTTCTTAACTAGTTTAAAGGTATCTTACTTGCGTACAGCTGTTTGATGTCCTTGAAACTTAGTATATTTTTAAAGAATAACAATAACCCAATGATTCTCGATTGTGTCAATGCAGGAATGTACGCTTTTGACTGGTATTAGTTGCTTTTAAAACAGCCCGTGGTCACAAAAGGGTATCCTACAAATTTAGGCCTAAAGTGGCTGTCAACAAATTTTAACAGAATGAGCATCAGCTTCGTATCTGAAGAGTGCGCGTTGTGTGTGTTTTTCGTGTTGGAATGTCAATATTGTCATATATAATAATAATAACATATATAATAAATAATATAGCCATAATAATAATCTAATATAATAAAAAATAATAATAACTAAAGCAAATCAAGTTAATCTTAAAAAACTTTGAAGATATTTTAGTTATAACTAACTTCGTTAAGTTTTAATTCTTACCCTGCTATATTTGTAAATATCAAAAACCAAGAATGATTTTAATAAAATACATGTTTATGTTACACATTGTTACAGAGAAGAACCTTATTTGCGATGTTTCTTAACTCGTGATGTACATAGGCTCAAAGAGTGATTGGTTAAAGCAGTAAGTCAATAGACACAATGCGCTGACATGAGTTTGGGGATATAGAGGACTGTTATTTCGTTCATTCACTTATTCACATTTTGTACTCCACTCAATATTTCAAAAGTTTTTAAATAATATTTCATCAAAATTTCAACTTGTGTCTTTTTCTTCTAATTACTTATAAAATAAATTATTCACACTTGACATTGTAATAATAATTCTTTGTTCAAAGATAATGATCTTTAATCATAGATGAGTTTAAGGAAACTTTTGAAATAATTATTAGTTTATAATTGAATGAGTAATATAAAGTGTACCTCGTTGTAATTAAAAATAAATGTTTTAATAAATGCATATGTTCATACCAAAATAATGTAGTTGACATTATGTTGTGATACGTGAGTGTATATTTAATAACATGGAGTTGGTGTGTGTGTGTGGGTTGTTGTGTGTGTGTGTGTGTGTGTGTGTGTGTGTGAGTGTGTCGCTGTGATGTATGGATGAAGTTAACAACACCTAACTGTTTAAAAATAAATAAATAGATATTAATCATGAAGTATAATATATATATATATATATATTATATGATATAAATATATTATAATTATTATATTATATATATATATATATTATAAAATTAATATATATATATATATAATATACTATAGTATATAATTATATATATATATATATATATATAGATTATAGTGTGTTATGGATGATTTGATGGTCTTAACATCAGTATATATTATTAAGACCTGTTCCTGTGGTTCTCTTAATGAACCTGTGTGTGTGTGTTGTGCTGGTTGTGTGTGTCGTGTGTGTGTGTGTGTATGGTGTGTGATGTGTTGTTGTATTGCAACAAATTAATAAGTAGTAATGAATATCATTCAAATACTGCAATACCCGCAATGAAATTACATAATTATGCACATAATCAGTAATAATATATAATAATAATAATAAAATATGAATAATAATAAAATAATAATAAATAGATAAATAATTAATAATAATAAATAATAACTAATAATAATAATATCGAATATAATAATAAACAAATGCCACAATTATTCTTAAAAAACTTTCAAATAAAATTTAGGCTTAAGCAGTGGCGGTGAATGATATAAGCATGCATTAATTCAAAAAACCCGTAAAATGTTTTTAAATAAATAGTTCTCAATATATATTAAAATAGGGGATTGATCTTTAAAAAGCAGTTAAAGCAGTTAAAACAAAACCGAATTAATCCCTCTGTTGCTAAGGGCAATTGGCTAGTTGATTTACTATTTTACTTGCCTTTCAAGGTCCTGTTTTCAAAGTATGATGGTTTTAATAAAATTTCATACAGTTGTAAATAAAATAAAATTGTATAATAATAGACACTGTGTTTTTCTTCTTACATTAAACAATTTTAAAAAAATTTATAAATAAAAAGATATTAAAACAAAATAAAAAAATATTAAAAGAAACGAATGTTAATAATATATGATGAAAGCGAGTAAAGCAAGTTGAAAGCAGTAAACAAACAGCCCTACGCTGAATCCTTTATTGCTAGGGCACATTGCGCTATTGATTTATGTCTTCTTACGTTTCATAGTTCACGGCTTAAGTACATCGTTTTTTAATTCAGAAAAACTGTAATTTTTTAGTATGGAAATAAAACTGGCTGACTCGATAGTTATAGAAAACGGTTATATTTTGAAAAGAAATGTCTTTTTGACATAGTTCTACATTTGATATCACAACGATGAATATTATCGTGGTCGCGCGGCGATATCGGGCGGCCGGGGCTGCACGCGGCGGCTTGCGTAATATGCCGCCTGCATGCGCGATATACATTGCGTTTCGCGAGCGGGAGCACCTCGCGGGTCGTGCGGGTCGGGGCGGACGGTGCGCGATGCGCCGCACTGGGGTGGCCCGGGCAAGTCTGCTCCGTGGCTGGCTCTTGCCGTGATAGCATGGCATTAGGCGGAAACTGGTGGTTAGCAGGCAAGGAGTGCCCAGTTAGTACTCCTTCAGGGCGGCTACGCAATATATACACTATTACTATAATATATATATATCTGATTATTATATATATATATATATTATATACTATATTATATATATTATATATATTATATATGATATATATATATAAATATATTATTATCATATACTTTATATGAATATTTTATCGTTCGAAGATAGGGTAACGAAAAAGAAGCCATCCTAGGGCAAGAACTTTTATAATATAACGACCAACTCAAGTCCCCATACCTTATAAGCCTAGGGGTAGACACAATATTAGGGCTGTTGCTATGCTGTAGAGAACAGGTAGTGAAGGGCAGAAAACAGGCTAAACTCATATAGGCAGCATCCTTAACACATTTATAATGACACCAATCGATTCCTCATACCATAATACACAGATAGCGGTGACACCCAATATTAAAGGCATAATTCATGACTGTGAGGACAGGCTTAGGCTAGAAGGGCTAACTCATACTAGGAGCATTCCTAGTACATTATAATAGGCACCATCGGATTTCTCATACCTTATTAACGTAGGGGTATGATTACCAATATTAGGGGTATTCTATGATCAGGGTTAGGCTAGAAAAGGTTTGAAAAAAGTGGCAACATATCGGCACTATGCACCTATGTAGGCACTCACTTGGCACTTTCACTTGGAACTTAATCTGGCACTCATCTGGCGACATCTCGCACTCCTGGGATCTCATAGGCATTGCTTAGACATTCCTTTACGGTTGATTGTGAACCATCAAAATGTATATGAACCAGTCAATAATCTGAGCCATCAAAGGCTGCAGCAATCATAAATATACGGACCAATAATCGCATGGACAAGGAGGGGTTTGTTGTGTGTTTGTGTGTTTGTTTGTTGTTTGTATGGTTGTGATAAGAGGTGGGTGTTGTGTCTAGGCATGATGTGTATTGCGTCTAATGTGTGTGGTGTGATGTAGTCTAGGGCTGGGTTTGTGATGTGTGTGTGCCTTGTATGGTATGTGATGTACTAGGCTGGCATGATGTTGTCTAGGGTAGATGTGTCCTATGTATGTTGTGTAGATAGGTGTGTGTGTAGAGAGGAGTGTGAGAGTGGGAATGGACCATAAAATGAACTCAAGTTAAGACAGGTACCTACATGACCTCGTACTTCATGAGGCTCGAGTTATCCCACTTAATCCTTCACTTACTCTTATGGAATGCAAAATATGTCGCAGCAACATCGCTCACGCTCCAATAATTAATCCAAGACGTCGAAAGTTGGAGGCCAAAGCCCCAAAGGCGGCCAAAGAATAAGGAGAGGAACGTACGCACTGTTGCTGCACAACCGTCGAGGCGCACCCGTTCTTATGAAGGGGTGCCAAAATAGCCTCAGAAAAACAGGGGCCAAATAACTCCAGTAAGGATTAGTAGTGGTTAAAAAAGGCACATTTAATTCAAAATATTATTCTAAACATATCCTAGGGATTCAGTATGTTACAAAAAAAGGTAACTTATAAGCAGCTAAAGCGTTCCTTAAAGGGATTAATTCGGACTTAAAGCTGACGTAAAGCCGGGTATATATTATATAGTTATAGTAATGTTATATAGATATCTAGGTATATATAGTTATATATATTATTAAACACAAATACTAACTTATAACAATATAATAACTAACACACTTATATATATATATATATATATATATATAGAGATATATATATATATATATATATTATATATATATAATATATATACGAACTTACGATATCACCTGAATACTACTGCAAAATAACCCAACCTTCAACCTATTCTGGTACACAGAACTATTTGATCATTCTCACTGCATATATGAGATTATTGTCGGGCTAATTACATGAAAACTGGCCTCTCGAACTTTCATATCAATAAATGTGCTATTACTCTTGTTGAAAGGAGTAGAGTCGCGCGTAACTCGCTGATCTAACAGGTCTAGGGGTGGTCAAACCCTTGGCTGCATGCGCAAACGTGGCGCATAAGCTACGCGTACTTTTACGGGAGATTTCTATACATTTACTGGTTACGTCAGCGCCTATTTCTTGCGATTATTTGAAATGAAACTAAAAATTTAAGTACTGGGACTGAAAGCTAAATTTGTTAAACTATCCCAAAATGTGAAATGAAAGTTAGCAGCATGTCTAAGTGTGTTAGATGTTATGATGGAATTTTGCAGACAGATGGGTTTTTATTTTTGTATTTATACATAGTGTATATATATAGATATAGAAATATATATATATATATATATATATAGTAGTATCATATCATATTATATATCATAGTATAATATATATAATATATATTATATTATATATAGTATATAGTATATTATATATATACTATATAATTATATATAAATATAGTATATATATATATATATAATAGCTATATATATAATATACTATATAATATCTATATATATATATATTATATATATATATAGTATATATATATATATAATATATATATATATATATATATATTAATTATAGTATATATATATATATTTATATATATATATTTATAAATATGGATAATTATAATGAATCATTATAATAAATATATATAAGTAATATATACATATATATATAATATATATAATATATATATATATATTATTATATATAGATATATAGTTAATAACATATGTATACAAACATAAAATACTTTTATTGTATTATAAAACATTGATAAAGATAGCAATGATTTTATATATATATATAATATATATATATTTATACTATTAAATACCTTTAGTCTATTTTTTTACTTTAAATTCCTATTTACTCTAGAGAAACTTTTTTTAAACATTTAAAGACACAAAACGAGGGAAACTGCAAAATATATAAAGAGGATTAAACAGCAGTTTACGTTTCGAGGACAAGTACAAACGTCTCTCCTCAAGTATTTCAAACGAATAAAAATTAATTTTGAAAGAAATGTAGGAAATAAGGATTAAAATATGACTTCATACAAAATTGAACACATTATAAGCAGATGGCAAATAAACTACTTCACAATAACAAATTACTTTGAATGATAATTATTTTTTTTTTTTCAGATACCGAAAGTGTTCTATGTTATTAAGCAAAATTAAAGAAGAATCCTTCGGAAATATTAAAATTGAGATTGTAAATGCAAAAGTGTCTAATAGTTCTGATTTAGATTTTTATCCTACGTTAGAATTAAACAAAAAAAGTTCGAAGCCGTCCCAATTTATTGATGTGCTCAATTTCTTGATTTGTAGTGCTAAATATGGGGCATTTGGTCATTTCCTCTGTTACACTCACCATATATTTCTGTTCTAATCGGACACTAATCTTATGGAGGCTCTTTGTAGCGACCTTAAAATATGAAATTATTAAAAGGTTTATAATAGAATTTGTAAAAAGATCTCAGTCTTTTCAACATATAATAGTGGCTTCTATTTATTTATCAAAATTTGTAGATAAGGTATCCGGAAACTGAATACCGTTATAGTGGATGTCAATTAAATGCTGTTTATCTTTAATATGTTTGATTTCCAGCTGTTAGTTCTTAAGTGGTTTTAAATGTTTGCTTCATTTTAAGAGTTTTGATGCTGGTTTTTAGAATTCTCTTAAAGATTTTTGCATATATATAGTATATATTATATATGTATATAAATATATTATATACTATATTAATATATATATATTATATATTATATACTATATATATATTAATATATATAATATATATATAATATATATATACGATATATGTATACTATATATAGTATATATATATATATATATATATATAGTATTATATTTATTATTATATAGAATATATATGCAGTAAATATTTTAGAATATATATTATAAACATACATATAATATCATATACTATATATAATATATATGATATACTATATATTAAATATATATAGTTTATATTATATCATATATAATATATAATATTATAATATATATATTAATATATATATATAATAATTAATTTTGATATATATTATAAATATTATTATATATATATAAATTTAATACTATATTATATATAGTATTATATAATATATATATATATATATCATAATATATAATATAGATATATATATATTATATAATATCATATATAATAATTATATATATAGTATATATATTATATATTATATTATGACTGTCAGTGAACTTATATTATTATATACCTCCGGGTATATGTATAATTAGTACACACAAACTAGAAATATATATATTTATATTATAATATAATATATTATATATATATATATATATAATATTAATATATTTATTATATATATTATATATATATATTATTATAATAGTATAGTAATCTTATCTACCCATCACTATCCACTTTTAAATGTCAAAAATTGCCGTTACCTTTTAACTAGAAATAGGTGGTTGAAGAATGTACCTTTCTATTTTTTCTTGGTATATTATACAGAGAAATATTATTAAAAAATAGAGAGCTATAAAAATATATGTAATTATTAATGCATTTGCATTTTTACTCACATATAGAAAAAAAAGTTTAATTTTCCTTTTCTTTAATATGTTTGGTTTTGTTTAATACAAAGCCAAGTGTCGTGCAATTTACTTTAATTGTTTATTTTTATCACTAATATTTATTTTAGGTGATTTTTTTGAAGGGTGTTTAAGAGGTTCTTAGTTTATAAAATTACAGGGGGAGATAGAGAGAAAGATAGTACTGCCTATGACATTCCTCTCTTAATACACAAGAGAATGCTGATACTTTGTCAGTTTTTTCGACCAATCAAAGGTCGGTGGCAAAATTTGAGGATATACTTGCGAACTTTAAAATAAATAAAAAATATTAAATTTTGAGAGATATTAGGAACAATAAATATATATATTTACGTTATTCATTGACCTGGCGTCCTTTAGTTTCTATGCGTCGAATCCCTCCGGTGCTTCTTTATCAGTGACTTCTAGGCGGTTTCTGTTTTTTTCTGGGCTTCTGGATGATATTGCACTTGCAGGAACGAGCAGTTGGACGTGTGTGAATAGACTTCTTTTTGTGAGTTAGTTCTTTTTGAAACCAGTTGAAATTTTTTGTGGTTTCTTTAGAAAAAATTTTCGTCGCCTCTATAACTTTTTTCTTTTTGAACTTGAAATTTTTTTTTTCCTGGATTGTTGATTCGATGAATTCTATAAATTCTCTTTTTCTTCTTTTTAATGATTAATTTTGTGATTTTAGATTTTGATTCTTATTTCGATTTTTAATCTTATTTGTGTCCCATTGATTTCGAGCGCTTTTTTTGATAAGGTTAAAATTCTGCAAAGATCCCGGTTATTCGAGTGCCATTCTCACAAAGGTTGCCTTCCTAACAAAGGTTGGTTTTCAGTCAAACTTCAGCTGGTTTTTCACTATGTTTTGTTCTTGCAGATTAGCTGTTATAATCTCAGTTGACATTTTATAGAGAAAATTAAGAGTATCCGTCTGTGTGAGTTTACAACAGGAATATGTATATTTTTTTTGATTGGATATTTAATCTGTGTTTTTGGGTTTTAAATAGACGGATATCAACCTTTTATTTTTTTATTAGAATCAGGTAGCTATCAAACTCTTAAATAGCCACCGTTATTAGAATATATCTTCCTTGTTGCGTTAGATTAAGGGGATTGTGGAAACGTTGGTTCCACAAGCACATAACGTTTTTATTTTTTGTAGTTTAACAATCAAATCAAATATTTATTCATATATCTATATATATATTATAATATATATATATATACTAATATATATATTATATATTATATATGTGTATAATATACGTAGTTTGATTTATATGAATATATATAATATACTAATATAATATATAGATATATATATATAAATATATTATATATTTATATATATATAATATATATATATATATCTATATATATATATATACTTATAATATATTATATATACATATATATGATATACATATATATATATACTATTATATATATATATATATGATATCTATATAATATAGTATATTATATATAATATCTTAATATATATTAATATATAATATTAGTGTTAAGATATATTGACAAACAGGAGTATATATATTATATATATATATATATATATATATATATATATATATATTTATTTATATATATATATATAGTATATATATATATCATATTATATTATAATATATAATTAGCTATTTATGATTATATTACATGTACGCTTATAGCCTTGAGCGCCATATACCAGGGCCGAGCCCAGACATTTCTTGGTGCTCCGGGCAAGACCTTAATTTTGCGCCCACGTGTTTTTTTTAAGTAAAATTCTCCAATGCGGACGCATACTCAGACACAGTCAAGAACACGGTTGGAAAAAACAATAAAAAGGAAGGTTTTTATTAAAAACTCAATCATCAGATAAGATAAGCAAGAATCGCCCTGAGGCAAAATAGACAAAACTAACATGCAGCAATGACTAACTAAACCTAAATACCCCATTTATTAAATAAATGTCTACTACCAACAGTAGATAGTAAAAAATGCCCTTTTCTAACTTGGTCTTTCACGGCAAAAACTCACGATCACTAGTGATTTCAAGTCAATTGTGTCACCTTAAAATTTGTGTTCATATCAGCATATCACGATTTTGCGTCCGGCAGTCGTTCTGAGGAAACTTTTTTTACTTTGAGTTTGAAAAGGCTTCTTCCCCTTTGAAAGCCACACAATTGACATGGCACATATATAGGATCTTATCGCTATACTGAGTTTTGGTGCGAATTTAACGTGTAGCGATAGACTTGGAGAGACTTCAACGGAGGGTTTCCTTCTATTAATAATGACCCGAACAAATGCTTATTTCTCATCGGCTAGTTCCATTGGCGTTAGAGTCGCTGAATTCCATCAGTTAAAACTACTTCCAAAATCTTGGGCAATGGTGAGCCAGTAGACTCATTTCTGGGCAACTAGTTTTTAGGACCAAAAGTTATACAAAAGCTTGAATAAAATTCACTTGTGGATAATTTAGCAAATTATTCTGGTTTCCAAAGGCATTTATTTGCTTGAGTCATAGTCGTGAAAAAAGAATCGCATTTTACTATTTTTGTTGAGGTTCTTGAACGGTCTTCATGCCGGAGCCCTCATACAATACAACGTTCGTTGTTTGCTTATGACAAACGATTGACGTGGGTGGGGTGTTTCGAAATTAGCTCGGTTTGCTTGCTTTAAAATGATGCTTTCAAAGCTTTTCATCTGATCTCAGGTTTGCAAGACAGAGTTTGCAGTTGGCTAAGCATATCAATAGCTTATGTACATATTAAAATTTACAGTTTGCAAACAGTTTGCTGGATTGGGGTTAAATATTGACTCAAAAATTTTATGGCTACCAGATTCACAACAGAAGCAGTATAAAGTTTAATGCTTCAGGTTATTTAATAATCCGCTAGCCTCGTCTCTGATCATATTATCGATTTCTAGAATCTTCATATATGCTGTACAAAGCATCGTGAATTGGACCAATTTGAAACCGCAGAGCCTTTAATGAGTCGACTCGACTTTCCCATCGCGTATCACTCAATGGTTTTAGGGTTCTGTAAAGTATCAAGTATATATTTGCAGTAACTATTGCCCCAACGAACAAGAAGAGGGAAGAAAAAAAAAAATGTATATTAACTTTTGAACAATATTGAGAGTTGGCTGCCCTCAACGAGGACTTTTGCAATGTATCGCTTTACCACAAATTTACGCGAGATGGTGCTGGCAGCGACATAAAATGGCTCTGGCTGGTTTATCATGTTCTGACTTCTTGTTTGTACTCCCGATTTTTCTCCTCCCATATTGGACCAATTGCATACCGCGCATGTTTTGCTTACTTTAAAGCCTATTCGTTTTTCTAGCTCTTGCTAGGTTAAAAGCCTCCAGACTAATTCCTTAGTAGATTGAGTCTCTCATGGGTAGAAACCCAAAAAAATAGTTCGCTGAATTATTAAACTTGAACTTCAGACTGTTGATTCCTGTATGAGACCAAATCTTTACCACAAACTGTCATCTGTTGAGGATCTACTCTGTTTTACCTTGTGCCGACCATCTAGTGCTAAAGCAATGCCTAGTTTCTAAGCACCGCGGCCTGAATAGATACTTGGCCTTCTTGAACCTGCTCAATGATGTGGTGCTTTATGTTGTCATGCAATAATTCAATTATTTCATTTTGAATAGTTCCTAGATATTTAGTTTGATTCCTTCTTATCTGAGACTCTGGAACGTGTCCTGACCAGTTGTTTTTATTGCAAATTCAGTTTAATAAAATCTGAAATTAACTTCAACAAAAGTTATCCATTATGCTGTTCAATGACAGTTCTATCGCTTGTTCCTCAAACAGCTTAAGAGAGCTCATCACCTGAGCAGTTTTAAACGACTGATATAATTTTTGTTAAGAAAGACACTTCACGACCAGTCGATTTACGCTCAGAAATACAAAGAGTCTTCTGAGAAACTGCTCTATTGTCTTCACCTATTTTCAATCTTTGCTTCAATTCAAGCCATGATTTCAAACAATTCTATATGAGTTTTAGCATTTTCATGATGTGCTAAAGAGTCCTCTAAATGCTTCCAGTCTTTAAATCCCCGATTGCCAAGAGCGCTCAAGCTAGGAGTGGTGCAGCAAAAAGTCGCAACATGGAAAACAGTCATACAACGCGTTTTGAAATACGGAATATACCACCATGTCTCTTAAAAACCTTCTTCTCACTTCTAAGCCTTTTCTTAGTAGATGTTTTGGTGAGAATACTTCTGATGCGCCGATTACATCAAAACGGAAATCAACAATTATACCAAAGTGCCTGGACACAAAGTATAACCAAAAAAACTCCTACTCTGCTTTGCCACGCAGATTTCGGCAATATCCTGGTGTCAGAAGAACGATGATTTGACGGTAGGGATTTCCTTAAATGTTTCCTCTGAGGGCTGCAAACTTACGAATATTTGATTGTTATAGATATAATATAGATATATAATATATATATTATATATATATATATATATATATATATCATATATATACTTATAATATATATATATATATATATCATATAATTTATACTATATATATATATATATAATATATATATATATATAGTATATAATTATATACGCCGAATATACTTTTAAATACGAAATACGCCGATTGAATGTAAAAATTCATTTGTAAATGCACTTCAATTAAGTAAAAATTAAACATTCTCCATAAGGTAACATTAAGAGTACTTTACTGGTTTCTTTAAGTTTTAGCGGTTTCTGTAGAGCATAAACACAGACTTTGTGTATACTTACAAGGGCTCCAATGACAATGCAATATTACTGAAAATATTTATCAAAAATATATGAAAGTTTGATAAAAAAAATATCCTTTTTCGCTCTTTCTCGCGCTCGCCCGGTTTAGAAAACAAAAAAGCCTGTAACTTTATTTTTTTTCATCAGTTTATTTTCATTATTCCAAGGATTTTGGCGCCCTAGATCATTGCGACTTTCGAGAGGTCCAGCACCCGGGCGCCTCTAAACCGGAACGCGCACGGGGCCCTGCTCAGTATATTGAGTGTACTAATGAAAGTGCCATATAGTAACCGTTGGGCTTCAGTTATCATATCCTCTAATAGAGTTTGAATAGTAGGGAAGTAATAGTCTCAGAGTTTAATATAATAGTATTGAGAATGAGCGCGGAATAAAGAGTATACTGAAGATATATATAGTATAATATATATATATATATATATATATATATATATACATGACCGTATATAAAGCATGGGCCCCATAGCCCCTAGTCACATAGGTAAACACGAGAAGTCACAAATAATATTATATATTATATATAATATAATATAATAGTCCCATAATATTATATATTATATGATATATATATATATCTACGTACTTATATCATAATATATAAGAGGCTTGGTATAGATAGATGATATATTGTAGCCCATAATGACTATATTATGAAATAATAATGGTGTAAATGACTATACTATGAAATAATAATGGTGTAAATGACTATATGAAATAATATAAATATTATTAGTGTATTATAATAATTATACACGATATTATACAATGATGATGATGTTTTAATGGATGCATATTAGTTAAAGCAAAAGTAGCTGCTACATCACTTACATATATAATATATATTTTTTAATATATATAATTATATATTAGCTATATGATATATATATATAATTATATATATTATATATTATATATGTAATATATAGTATATTATATATATTACTATATATTATATATATATATATAATAGTAGTTATCTATTAAGATATATCAGTTATATATTTCTATATCTGTTATAGATAATGAATTTTTTTAAAGTGTCTTAAGACTTAGGAGAAAGTGGAGACTGCCAGCCCCAAGAAGAAATAATTTGAATAACTGAAATGATGAAAAGGAAAGCAACTAATTTTAAACCTCTATTCCTTTTGTTTATAAATGCTAAACATTACCATATTAATTTTCTCCCTTTTAAAGGAGCAGAAAAAACACTGGGTTTTAAAGGCATAATGATGAAAAAAGTAAGTAAATTAGCCAGTATTTAGTCGTGCGGTAAGGCCTATTATTCAAATGACTTTTATCCTTATCGACTTCAAAATATTTCACTCTCATTTGGTACATTGAATATTCGAGCCACTAGTTACTTGAACGTAGTAATAAGAACTAATTGCTCTTTTAGAAGCGGATTTTTTTTTTTAAGTTCTGCATTCAGAGTCACCATGATTAAATTTAATATATAACAATACTATTAATTTTAAATATTATATTATTTTCATACATCAAATTCATACATGCTGTAATTATGTTTTTACTTAACATAGGTACGCATTCATGGAGAAAACGCCACTGACTTCATTTTATTACTGTGATATTATATAATATTTATATAATATATCATACTATATAATATATATATATATATATATATATATATATACTATTATATACTATATATATATAATATATTATATATATATGATATATATAATATATAGTATATATATATATATATACATATATATATATATATATATATATAAATTATAATATATATATATATAATATATGATACTTTATTATTACCGTTGGCTTCAACTGGTAGAAGCGACGAGTCAGCAATGGCAAAAGGTCACGGACTCAAATTACCTAGTTCCGGAACCTATTGTAGAAATCGGTTAGCCTTAGGAAAAGTTCCCCTCCTTGAATAGGTGCTATGCCCGTGGAGGTGGGTTGTTTCTTTCACATGTAACTTGAATCTATATAAAAATTAAAACCTTCATAAGTTCAAATAAGTATAATATGATATATATTATATATCCCTCTACTTTAAATAAATTATATCACTTTTTAAAGAGTGCTTAGTGAATAATTAATGTACAATCATATATAAAAAACAACAACTTATGTGAGTATTATATATATAGAGATATATATATATATAATAATATTATATATATTTAATATTATCTATATAAAAATTAAAACCTTCATAAGTTCAAATAAACATAAAGTAGCTATAGCCTATAAATTAATATAACTAATTATATTAATATATTGTTAAAGGTTCAACTGCATACATTTATTGGAAGATCATTCTTCAAGTTTTCATAATTTAATAACATATTCTCAACTTGCAATTGAAAATTCTCCAAATCATCTGAACTTTTATCTGCCATTTTCCTGAATCTTAATATATTATAATTATATATATATATATTTTATATATATTACACATTATATATATTTTATTACATAATATATATTATATATAATTTATATACTTATTATATTATAATATTAATAATATATAATATTGACATGTTGTAAATCTTAGTAAGTGACTTAGTTATCTATGTGACTAATAATATAATATATATATACGATACTAGATTATATATTGGGTCTTCGTCATTAAACCATGTGCGTGAAGCCTAGGCTAATAAAAAAAAGAACTCACCGCTTAATCATAGTATTGTATTGAAAATTTATTAGTATATAGATAATATATAAGATATATATAGTATATATTTATTAGTGTAATATATTTTATATATCATTTGTTAGTAAATATAATTAATTAACCCTTATAGTAATTATGGAAGTATTTATAAAAATTTTATTTAAATATTACTTTTATCAACGTCTATTAGCATATATCTATATATCTGAACTTTTGTCTTTAGTGGAAGTGGATGTAATGTACATAATTATATTGAAAGCTATAATTCAGCCGTTATTATTTTTATTGTCTTTTTTTTCTTATGCTCCTGTTCTTTGTTCTTATGACCATCGTTCTAGCTCACCTAGTGGCTCTCGCCACATATACAATTATGGCTATCTAGTGTCTCTGCGGTCCTAGGCATTTGCCTCAGTAGAGTTTGTCTCACCTTAATAGGCCATATAAAAGAAAGCGTGGGCTTCGCTTGAGGATTCAATTATAGACTATCATAATAGGTGAACATGTATCTAATGAAAAATAAGTATCTTTCACGTACTATGAGTCATCTAGTATGATCTCAGTATATTTGTACCAAGTAGTGGTGTGATAATGCAGCTCCATATATATAATAGTAAGATATATATATATATACACTAAGATAACTAGGAATATATAGGATAACTAGTATACCATATCCTGAATATAATATAGGCTCTATGCATATAATAAGTATTTGTACTGAATAGGATCTAAATAAATTCTCATTGTAGTTATTGAGTATATATATACTATATTAATAATATAAATTGTTTTTTTTGGTAATATATTTAGTATTTGTATTATATTTAATATGAAGAAAATCTATATTTAATATTATAATATATTATAGTATGGTAAATATTAAGAAAATATATATTGTGTATATATATATATATATATATTAATAGTATAATTAGTATAATAATAATCTCAGTATTATTAATGTCTAAGGTTATCATGGTCCTGTAAACCTTTTATTACTCTCAGTTATAAGTAAATCTTGTTTGTATGATTTTTGATATTATATAGTCATATAATTTCAGTAAGCCACATTCATGGACTATATAATTACTGTCAGATATGATATAGTGGTCGATGTATAATATAGTTAATATATAATATGTAGAGTATACTCGGAGTAATTATATATATAATAGTGGTAATCGAGTATATATATATATATATAAAGTATAGCTGATATAATAACCCGATATGACTCTTTGATAAAAATATAATTTTGATAAAGATATAAGATAAAATACATTTTCTCTATATAATTATAGTCTTTAATATATATAATATATATATATAAGTTTATAATTTTCTTCTGTTAGTATAGGTCATATAAATATATATATGAGCCTAAATATTGTAAATAAGATTTAATTAATTATTATATAGTATCAAACGGACTATGGGTATCATCCTCCCTATCCAGCTATATACTATATAAGCTCATTAAGTATTAGTTATGTATCCTTATGAATAATACTATGTATTATATAGCGGATCTAGAGAATATATAAATATTTTGCTATCTATAGTAGGACACATAGTAAATTTTATTCATATTAATTTATGTCATATATCAGTATATTATTAGTATCTAGATTATTGGTATTATACGTGTAAATTTATGGCTTAGTCTAAGATGACTTGATGTTTATTGTTGTATTTAGATTGTTAAGAGTACCGTTATTATATATATATATTATATATATATATATATATTATAGTATTATATATGATATATATATATATATATATATATATATAATAAAATATATTATAATATATATAATACTATATATATTTATACTATAGTTAAATATATATATATAGTATATATATAGATAATTTATGATAATATATATATATTATATATATATATATATATTTATCATAATTATTATATATATGATATATATAAATGTATGTAACTCATTTTAATTAATTTTATTCTAATAAATCAGCTATATTTTACTCGGAAAATAGATAAGATAAGTATGATGACCTACCAACTATAAGTTCTTATTAAGCTATATTAATAGTCTTATATATCATACGTGTGGGTATAATATAGATTCAAAATTTATTATTTTTTATCTTATTATATAAGTACTTCTATATTATTATTATTAATATTAAATTTATTATATAAGAATATATATATGTATAGTAAATGAATACTATATTATTATACCTAATATATATATATATATATTAATATTATATATATAATAATTCAACTTTTACCTCAAGAGGCAAACAATTTATGAAAATAATTGAGGAACCTCGCCAGAGAGAATACTCCTTCGTAAGGGCCCCAATTAAAGTATTCTTGGCCCCGCACAAGTTTAAAAATTTTAATTTATTATATAATAAAAAAATGATTTTTTAATCAACTAAAAATTATTTCATGGTGCTATGAGTCCCTCTTTAGATACTGTTCGTTCGGTGTTTCTATCTAAGCCATTTAGATGTCACTAGACTTCAGCCTTCATATAAATCTTCACCCTCATATTCCTCGGAAATTGATACCTACAGACTTTCTACAATAGAATATAAATTCAGTCACATGTCGAAGGAACTTCGGGTTGGATAATTAAAATTCATTCCACGGGTTACGGGACTATGCGGTTTATGAGTTGTTAGAAGCGTAAATATAATTTGAAAATGTAAATAATCAAATAGCTACATAGATACTTTTTTATGTGTCAATCTCGTCTTATTATTTTATAGATGATCTCCATGTTATTATTATATTATTCAAATGAGAGAGTATTGGATATACTTTTATATACTCGAAAAAATTGTTTTTCAACTAAATTTTATAGTAAGATACAGAATAGGCATTGTACGAAACAGAATCCTACTCGTACTGTTTTAACTGTTGACCAGAAAATGCTGGCTAGAATTCTGGGTCAAGCAGCCGATTAACATGTCTATCATTATAGAGAGAGAAGGATTAATAATACAATAGCAAGTCAGACATACAGCAGGAGAAACAATCCAGATGTTTGGAATCAAGAAAGTGCAGGAACATGGCAAAAAAGGCGATATAGTATATTATATAGTATAATATTTAATATATATCGTATTATGGTAATTAGGTAAAATGATAATTTGTATTCTGTTAAATATAATAAGTAATATATATTATACTTAATATACCTTAGTAGAGAGAGTTTTTATAGTTGTGAACTTAGATATATATTGTTATATATATTATATTATATTTTGTTATTATATATTATATATTTTAATAAATTCATTATATATTTATATTATATAGTAGATATATAGTAGTTGATATTAACTATATATATATTTTCATACAAATGGAGTCTCGTTATTATGTATGATGTATTATTAGAGTGATGTAGTAGTAAAGATAACATTTTTTATAACAATTGACTTTTCCAAATGTATTTATAACATCTTTTTCCTATAATTATCCAAGCTTAATATATATATATATAAATCATAATAAATATATTAAGTTTATATTTCATTCATATATATTATTTTTTACTTTAATTTTTGTTTTTATTATCAATATAAAGATGTTAAAACAATAGATTATAATATTTATTTATATAACGCTAATATTATCTATATATTTATTGTCTAATATGAAGTTCCGAAAGTATATATTTTAAACAATTTGCAAGCGTAACTGAAATATTTATTGTATTTCAGTTTTTTATATTATATATCTCTTTATTGGAGTTATTCGTCCTTGTAAGGAGTACTATTGGGTATATAACTATAGACTCGTACTGTATTAATTACCGTCTTATAATATTAATTATTATATTAATAGCATATTATACCTATGCTATAAGTTAAGTATATATCTAGTAGTTATACATTTATTAATCTACTACAAAATACTACGTTCATTGTTAAGTTAGTATTATGTCTGAAGCGGATTTTATAAATATAACTATACTATTTAATAAAGTAAATACTTGTGGTAAATGTTATTATTGAATATGATATAATGATTCTGAAATCATAGTCTTAGTATAATATAGATTAAATGTTTCATAAATATATACATTTAAGTTTATTTTAATACTACATATATTTATTAATAAAAGTAAACTTTTATATTTTTATATAAAATAATATATTAGTGATATACTTCGTGATAATAAGATAGTATATAATACGAAACTATATCGTATTAATGTGATCTATAAGCATGTATAAAATAGTATATATTTAGTTTGAGTTTCTGTCTCTTTAAGAAATTCAGAGATCATGCATGTTGCGCAGAATGTAATGTTAACGGGGAGGAGACCAGAGTAGGTCCTCCCTCACCCCCATGGCCTTCGCCCTTGCCCCAGAATAATCCCAGCCTCTTTATAGAGACGTGCGTATATGAGAAAATGTATTGTTTTGTAAGAGTCAGATCAAACCCTTGATTTGGTGATGAGGTAGAATCAATCACAAGTCGTACTTTAGAATGAATTTGTAGAAAAACTTGACTTTTTTTGAAATTAACTTTGCTACATGTTTATTTGACCAACAATAGCTCACTTTTATACCAGAATAAATTTATCTATACAAATGAATGTATAAGGGGAACTTTTACCGTGAACTCATTGTACATATAATTTTTCATAATAAAAAAGAAAGAAAAATCGAATTAAGTATTAATACCATTGGGGAATAGCGTCGTTTAATGGAAGCCCAATGCATCAAGAACATCCTCCTTTAACGATGTCCTTTGATCCTTATCCTATCTATTTTTATTTAAAAAATTAGCTATCTCAACACTTAACGTTAGAAGTGGGAGGCAAGCTCTTTATATCTGGTTAAGTCAACGCCAATTCTATCCAGCGCGAAGTAATATTGTTATGTGAACCATTTAGACAAAAGGGAATCACTTCGTTTACAGATTATTAAATTTGAGATTTCACATTCTTTAACTGTAGCTTATTATATTTCGTACAAGCCGTTTAATGGATTGGAAGGTTTTTTCAATTCTTGTTATCTATTTCATATTGTGCTGCCAATAGTTCTCAGAATCGGTACCATTCTCTAATTAGTAATTTGGCTTTGCTTTCTGATTTTCTCTCTCATCTGTGTCTGCTTGGTTTTTAACGATGAAGGGAGGATTCCTAAAACTGGTGAACTGGCTAACTCAGACCCAGGGATTCTCTGTTTGATTGTGCCTATTCATTATTTTATGCCCTATTTGCTACTAACTATATTGTGCATACGTAACTTTTAATGTCAGACCTTCTCAGTTTCTCAAGAGCACGATGTGCTTCAGATTATTATGTACTTTTTATTATTTATTATTATGATATAATTTATGTAATATCATTATTGTTTGATTATTTCATATTAATTGTTAATATGTATTATTATTCTTATTTTTTATAATTATTTCATGTTGTTTTGATATATTTTATAGTTAATTGAATTTATTAAATATAAAAGTCGGATTTATTTTTATATATTGCTTTATCATAATATTGTAATTATTTAATAAATAATAATATAATCTTTGTTTCAAATAATTTATTTAATTGAACATTAATGAGTATATATTCTTGTTTTTTAAAATGTTATCTTGACAATTTAATTCATATATTTTTATTTTTATAGTATATATGTTTAGAGTTTATTTATTTTAAATGTTTAAAATGTATTTGATATTTATTATTATTTATTATTAAATTATTATTATTATATATATCTATTATTATGTATATCTTGTATATCTGCTCAAATCGTTTATTATTATTTTTTTTTATATATCTAATTTAAATGCACATGTATCGGCAAGGGAATATTTTTGGTGTAACAGAAATTTCAACACTTGGTTCAAAGTGAACATGCTTAGTTATCATATCTATAAGATAGTATAAATAAATAATAAAAATTTTGTAGTGAAAAAATACGAAAAATACCTTTAAATAAAAATATAATTTATAATACTCAAATAGAGTTGCCAAATTACATTACCTTTATATTGTTTTAATATAAAATTTTTATTCTCTACATTTATCCTTGACTCGATGATCGCTTGGTTCTAGGTCCGATGGTGGTAGTAGAGACAGCAGGAATGTTTTTCGTATTTATTTGGTATTAGTATACAATAAATAATAATTAGTTACATAGTAACTTTAAAAGGGAGCTCCACAAGTTATTTTTCTTATAGTTATTAATTTACAAAATTTGGCAAGCCCTTCGCAACTTTTTAAGCTTAGCTATCACATTCTGCTTTCGTAAAGTATTTTTTAATTGCCTCAAATTCGTCCCACCAGTGGGACTTAGGAGTTTCGGACAGTGCCTTTAGAAGAACATTCATTATAATAGTAATGACGATCAATCTATAATTTTTTTTTTTTTTCACACAAATGAATTTCAGTAACTTCAAATATCAGATATCTGTGCTAAACTCTTTATCCCTAAAACTATCAGCATCTGCAATTCATGGATATTAAAAATAAGTATCAACATCCGCAAAGTCAAAATCGAGATCTGGTCCACCCCCTACTTATCATTATTCAACATAACCACCCAACACACATGTCTTTTGAAAAGAATCTATATCATCCAAAAAAATTAGCAAACTGGCACCAATTTACAGACTATATAGAACATAATCTTCACTCCATTCAAATTACGGATTTTGAGTCTCTTATGAAAGCAATATAATATTTTCATAATAAATACTAAAAGCTTCCAAAAAATTCATTCTCCCACAGTCACTGTAAACAATTTTCCCCTGAAATTGAATCCTTCATCATCAAACTACTTAAATAAACTTGACAACTACAGATGACCTAAAATAAAATCAACTAAACATATCTTATAGACAGAATAAACAACTTGATTATCCGAAACAGCGTAACATAGCCTTTTAACGCGTATCACAAACTACAGTACTGCCGTCTTGCGATACCCAACACAACACCACACCTATACATTCGACAGCCCACTTTCCTATAAATCCAAACCAGACAAATCCATCGCCCATCACATCCTATGACCAACCCATCCTCCAATGACTCTCCTTATTATCTCTATTTACGCCTTTCTTCACCACCACAAAAACTTACCACACATACCCGAATGTGCTACATTCATCCATTTTCTTGATGCTCTTCTCACATCATAAACACGTCCCTAAGATTGTCCATCACTGAACAATTAACCTAGATATATACCACACCCATCATGATACGTATACCTTTTATCCAATTTTAATATTTCACTACATACATTAACACACTGTAACATATATCACCCTCATGCAAAAAACCCCGCAATCCAAGCCCCTCAACTCATAATAGGACCTTTAACATTCCACACAAGATTAATATGCACACATACCACCTTCCTACCATTCTACATATCTTCCCCTACTATCATTCGCATCATCCGTTCCCCCCTCTTCTCACATCACAACATTTAATCCATTCACTTCACTTATCTAAAACTCGAAACACTTTCCAGCCCCACCACCAACAACACACTGCTCCCAACCAACATGGACTCACACCACACGAAAATTCTTCTAATCATAACAATAACTTCTACTCTATCTACAATTTACTTCTCAACACCCCCCTCCTTATACACAGGCAAAACCCCTACAACCCTCAAACTCTTTCAGACTTCGGCCGCACTGACCAAATCATCCGCTAACAATAAGTAGGGGGGCATCCTCCACTCTCTCTCCCTTCACACCTCCATCATTTTAACACTATTTCCCATGCCACCCTACCTCCTACAACCTTCACCCTCACAAGCCCCACACCTATAATGAAAAACGAATAACAAGGAACATAACCACGTTCCTGAGTCACTACTCATAAATTAACATATCAATCACTACTCAAAACCCTCTAAATTAACACTATTACTTACTCCCCTCAACCTTCACTATTGCCACGAATTCACACATCTTCCACAGTGATTCCATTTCAAGAACACAACCAAACCACAACATCATTCCTCGCTCCGTCATCCGCGCTAGTCAGCAAGAGCCTTTCCCTAAACTTTAATCACTACATTCACGCCATAGTCTATTAAACACACTAAACACCAATTTTCTTCTTCCTATCTATCCTCATTTCTTCCAATCATTCAGTCTCAGTTACTGTAAAAATAGACTCCGGCATATCCTCTCACACATTCTAAAGGGCAACCAAAACAAAAAATAATAATCACACTATTTTTTCCTTATAAAACAACTCACTAAACTAATATTGCCTATAGTTTCCCAGATCCCTTCACGTCCCTTACATAACAGATATTGATACTTTTCTCTACCCAATTCCTATGGACACCCAACTAGGACCCATCCATAAGACGCTGTACATAACTTCCAAATCCACCTCAATAACCAAATCTCTCCTCCATCTCGTTCATTGTAGCCTCGTCACAGACTCGATTTGGGAGATCAAATTTCCACACTTAAAAATCATAACATCTGCAATACAAAATCCTACTTCTTACAAAAACCTCATTCCCAAAAAACGCCCGAATTCAAATTAATTGGGAGTTTACCATTCCAAAAACAAGACATCTAATATCACCTCTCTCTTTGCATCTCATTACGCCGACCCATAATGTTATGCCAATTACTTTCCTCGATCTATCGTTTTCTTTCCACACATCCCTCAACACACCACTATGGAAACGAAACAAATCTTGCACATTTCATCAAGTTACGAAAGCACCATCACCCACTCCCTCACCGCACCATACTCATTATATGTAGAATTGGTGAATTTGCCTCCCACCTTTCTATTCAGAATGACACCTCCTATTCCCTTTTAATTCCCTGACTCTCCGTCTCTAACATGTTCATTTCATCCCAATCTTTCATCCCACCTAAACCACCCCTACTACGGCGAGCCAAAACCCATATTCAAATACACCTTCCCCCCATTTTATCTCACCTACCCTAACAACACCGTAATCAAGCACCTTTTGGGAACAACTATCCTACTCCTATTATGCACATTCAACCCACGCTTTTTTTTAAATTGTAGCCGCTGCACCACCTACTTCCATTCACTCGCTTTGCCACCACCTCTTCATTTCATCACTAACCTGTAACATTCTCTATTTACTACATTAGCACACTCCACATATTCTTTCTGCCAACTACAACAAAGCCCTTCCCACTTTTCGTCCAGATTAGCTCAAGTTCCTAACTTGTCATACTTTAGACGAATATATCTGCAAACGCCTTAGATCATAAAAATTACCCTTATAAAATGTTTCACTTAATTCTAGCACTCTAAATTTCCCACTACCTTGTTTTCTCTCCCCTTCACTACTCCATCCTCTTTCCATCTCTCCATCCACCTTATCTTATTACGACACATAAAACAACCCTCAATGATTTGAAAATCCACCTAGCCTTGCCCACCCCTCATCGTATATTAAGTCACATGACTGCTCTTCACCAAAAAACTCCTTCTTCTCACCAACACAACAATCACAGGCTTTTTGATTGCTTTTTTTTTCACTTCGAAACCAACTCTACTAGCACCAACAACTTATGTACCTACACTCTTGTTGAAAATGTTACTTACACACACACACATTTTCTCCTCATCAGAAATCAATTAAAAAATCCTTATCATTCTCATTTTCTCCATCAACCCCAAAGCCATCATTATACGATCCCTATTTTGATCACATATCCAACCAATTATTTTACCCAATCTGAAGCTTCCACTCACCCTATTCAAAACATCATCAATTATCAAGAATATCACACGTCTTTCAACATTACATCCAGATGACTATAATGTAACGCTAACAACCTTGACTTTGAATACTTAAAAATAATCATTAAGAATAATTTACCATCAACAAATCCACCATACTCTGTGCCAACTCCTTCTTTCCTCCCCCACTCATCCCTGGTCTACCCAGCACACAAAAAATTTTCAAACCACACGACTCATCTTCACCTTTACCTTCATCCCCTCCAACATTGCGAGGAAAATAAAATTAAACAAGTTCTTAATAAATCCATCACATCTCTCCTCTTCTCACCACCAATTATTCCTCTAACATTTCATATGATACTAAAAACTCTTATTTCCGTAGAAAGAATAAAAATCTTTTTTTAGGAATCAATTCCTTCACCGAGATGCATTAGTATTCTTTTTCAAGAAATAAGTTAGTGAGAGGGTAGCAGCCAACTACAAGTCATGTCACTCCTACGGAAACCAAACATATCTTGGAATTCTATTCACCCCTTACCACCGAAACGATATCTATTGTAAGAATTTATATTATAACTATATAATATAATATAAATATATGATATATATATATATATATAAATATATATATAATATATAATATATATACTATATATATATATATATATATATATATATATATATATCTTCTAAAGTTATTAAAAGTTTCCTTAAATAAAACAAAGCACTCTTTGAAATCGAAATCTCCAAAATATAAATCGGATTCAATTTCTTAACTTTAATTGAGTTAAAATTTTCATCAAGAAAGAAATTAAAAAAAAAAAAGAAAAAAAAAAAAAGAAAAAAAAAAAATTTAAAGATGGGTAAAAAACTACTTAAGATCCATAAATTGGGAACCATTTTTTTTTAAATTAAATTAAAATTAAATTTCGCGCAATTTCGTCTAGTAAAAATTTTAATGATGGAACAAACATTAAGGATTTCTTGATAAGAAAAATAATATAATTAATAATAATAATACAAAAATATTGAAAATATAAAAATATTAATATTTAAAAATAAATTAAAAATTCAAAAATTCAAACAAATTTTCAAAAATTGTATCCTCACACTATTCTGTACGATCCAGTCATTAAACAACAAGGTGACATACATTTTTATATTATAGCCTTAAATATTTTACAAATTAAATTACATCAGTTAGATTGTATAAACCCAAAATTATTCCCCTAGTATGTGAAATGGCTTTACTAATTGCAACACAGTTGTGTGGTAGTGAAAAAAACATATAAATAATAATGAGTTAAACCCAATAATGTAAACCCAGATAAGGAAAGAATAGAGTTTACAGTCAGATACACTAGATTTGGCTCGTTCCAATAAAAAAAAATCAAAATTTAATAATAAGGAAATAGGGATAATAATCCAACATGAACTATTATCAATAAAATAATATAAATAAGCAAAAACGCACCATCTACTCCACGTCACGCATAGCCGCATTCTCAGAATCCGCCCCCGTTCGCGACAAAACACCGTCCAACCCCGCATGGAGCTTTTGCCGTGCGGCTGGACATTTAAATAATAATATCACACAATACACTAGATTACCCATACCATAGGATAATGAATAATATATAATAATTAATAATAATAATAATAAAATAAAATAATAACAATTTAAAAATGCTAAATACAATAAAAAAAATAATAATAATAGTACAATAACACGAAAAAATAAAATAAAATTAATAATAATACAGAGAAAAATAATAATAATAATACTATCACATTAAGGAAAATAATATTTTAATAATAGTAATAAAAAATAGATAATGATAGATTAATTGATTAATTATCTTATGCTATTGATATTAAATATAATGTATAATAATATAATAATATCTAAATAATGTAATAACTATTATTATAATAATTATTTATTAATAGGATTTATAGGTAATTTAAATTATTAAATGAATTATAATTGTAATATTATAGTAAATAATCAATTAATTTCTAATTATGATTTGATTAATTACCTATATACTATTACACCAACCTCCAATAAATATAAGCCTAATAATGAATAATTATAGTATTGAATTAATTGAAATAAATAATTGATAATCATAAAGTAGTAATCATTTATTTTTATAATACATCAATAAATGAATTATAATTTATTCAAATATACAGCACACCACCCACTAAATCAAAATCAATAACAATTATAAGAATTAAATTCATAGAGCATAAATAATATAAAATACCAAATAAATATTTTATATTTCCCATTAATTAAAATAATGAAACGATAACATCTAACATTAATACATAATAACACAATTATTCGTTTACATAGTCTTTATCGTTTAGCCAATCATTAGAAGCACTTTATTAACTCTTATAAACATTTAATAGTATTTTAATTTAGACTAGTCTCATTAATATTTCCGACACACTAACAAAAGAGCAATCGTAGATACTATGCTGTTTTATAATTAAACATGAGAGAATAAATAAAATCTAAATAATAAAGTTAATAATTCTAAATTAATAAATAATAACATCGACAATAACACAATGGCTGAAAAAGAAATGAACTCAGGCTTTTCTATAAAATTTAAGACTTTTTCACAATTAATAAAATAATAGTACAAATCACTACATAAATAATTAATTTTAATATAAATAATAAATAATAATAATAATGAAATATACGTTAAAGAGAAAGAAGATGAATTTGAATAAATCTAACTTTATATAAGTTAGATTAATAAAAAAATAATAAAATATCAATAAAAATCAAATACACAATCCCCTCATATGAATAATAAATATAAGCATCATGATCAAATAATAATATAATAATTAAAATGATATGAATGTATATAATATAATAATAATAATGGTGAGATGATAGTAAATAAACATTAATGTAATAATAATAATATATATAATAAAAAATAATTAAAATAATAATAATAATAAGCAATAATAAAGAAAAATAATATTAGAAGCAAAGAACAAAAAAGGTCACTGTCTTATATCATTCATTTTGACTTTTCTTAACGCACTTTTCCACTTTCAATAATCCTACTCAGCCCATTCTTCTCTCGCTACCTTTTGCCTATGAATGAAATATGATAAGACTGTCATTCGACGAATCATACTCCTGTTTTTTATATCCGCCGAATACCATCATTTCTATAAAAGTAGTCATACCAATACGTTATGATTAGTTATATGTTATAGCTGAGTAAAGTAGTAGTTGTATTGAGTCAGTTAGATAGTTATATTAGTATAGTCTTTTTTAGTTTCAGTAATAGTAGTAACTTTTGCCGACTACCGTATATTAATTCATGATAACTGTTTGTTCCCCTTTATAGTCGGATTCCTCACTCACACCTATTGTTTATTATCGAACGTCGTGAAAAACACAATAAGATTTTAATTTGGTGCCTACCTCAACTATTTTAAGCATTCTGACTACTACTACTACTTTACTCCTTACCTCCTAATAATATCAACTCACACAACACCATGAACTATAAACTCCTTTCCACTACTAAACCCAACTAACTAACACAACACCATATCCTAAACTAACCCACACAAACCCCACTTACCCACTACTACATTACCAACAATAACCAACCTCCATTACAGCCACTACAACACTATCAGCTTATATCTACTTACAACTCACCTCTTTACGTCTGCGAAAAAAAAAACGCCCTCACTATTCACATACGATTAACAGGCTATATATACAACATATAAATATTATGATAGTGAGTAAACCTAAAAGATAACTTATTTTCACAAAGATAACAATACATTATTTTACACCTTATCTACTATACATATTCACTGACTTATTGCATAATTGTCTTCCAAGACGTCTAGAGCAGAGCCCGAATGTTTCTCGCACCAACGTGACACTGAGAAAAGAAAAACACTGTGAGTAACTGATAACTCACTCTCTCTACATTAAAGGAAAAAATAATCAAAAAACAAAAAGAAGTCTCTCAGACGAATGAGACCGACACCACGACAGAGAAAAGGAAACGATTACTCCCATCAACCACTCAATGCCTTTCCACACTCGCCCCCAGCAGTAAACCCCAACCAGGAAAGACCCTAGCAGAAATACTGCGACCAGACGCGAAAGCGTCCTCTTTTGGGATTTCCATGTCAACACAACAACGCGTCAGTGGACTAAGATCGATCGAGATAGTCTTCTCATCAGAGCGAGAGCAAAACAATAGCAAGTGTAGATGGTGCCGCGGACGGGGCCACAACGAGCAGAGCCTCCACAACCTAAATGAACTGAATTCATAGTGAGAAGTACCTCAACACTCTCCGCCGTCATTGAAAAACGACACACAAGAACCACAACTTCCAGGAAGAGAGATGAAGACGGTCCACGAAATTTTGTTACTGCATTCTTTTTACCCAGTTGACTAATGTTTCCCACTAGTCTCTATCATACACTTCCTGCCCACCTGTTTGAACTTGAAATACTCTGCGTCCGGATCGTCTGTATTCTGGTAAATAATCTGATTGATAGAATTTTTCATCGATTTGCATAATAACAATGCTAATCATATTGTTCTCTTCATTTTTCTTTCTAAAACCAATTAAATTATATATTTTTTATCCACCCTGTCTCTAATTTTTTTCATTTTCACTTTTATTTCTCTCTTATTTATATATAATTTCCTGGTCTTTTCCTTTTCATGCCCGTTATTTTTTATTTTCATCTCATAAGTGCACGCGCCAAACTTTCTTTTCCGCAACTACCGTTGGCCAAAAAAATAAAATATTTTTTTTTCTTAACAAATTCTTTAAAATTCATTTTCTTTTAAAAAAACAGAACTTATTTATTTTTTATTTTTCCTAAAATCTTTTTTAACTTTTTATCATTCTTTTTCTTCTTTCGGAACTAAACAATATTACGCTCTCTAATACCGTTTTAACATTTTAAATTTTTTTTTTTTTAAATAAGATTTTTAAATTTCCTTTAACAAATTCTTTCAATTTACGATTTTTTTAAAAATTAGTACAAAATATCCGGCGTTGATAAAAGATATCCTTTCTACTTAGAAAAGTTACTACGAACACCAAGAGTCTATGTACCAAACCCTTTATTGTCGCCACATCGGCTTTACCTGGTAAAAGCTTCATAAAACATATTATAAAAATCTCAAGTTGCTTTTAGGATAACATCTTACATCCTCAGCACAGAAACGTACATAAATCTCGAAAATTTAAAACACAAATAGTAATTGAGTGAAATCCTCGCTACTGTCAAATACATTAAATTAATAATATAAATTGATTTTCTAATTCATAAATGTTATTTTAGATTATAGAAAACATAATAACATTTTATTCAGTTTTGATTAATTATTAAAAAAAAGCTAACAAATAAAAATTAGTTCAAACAAGCTGTATGCTCTTATAATATAGCTTTTACGTAGGGGAGTGAATTTTTCAGTATATTTTATATTAATTTAATAAACGGCCTCCGGCGTTTTTTTCATAATTTAATTTATTTAGTTATAAATTAATTTAAAATTATTTAATTAAAATAATATTTAAAAATATAAATATTTCTAAAGCTAAAAGATCAAGTAGCAAGCTAGGAAACTAAAAGTTTACTTGGTTTTGGACATAAGGTCTCTGATAGTTTTTATCGCTTCAGCAATACCCCGATCAAGGTGGGGCTGTAACTCGTTTTATGGGGATGAAGCTTGGGTTCATTCCTTCTTTGACTAAACTCTTCTTCTCCTCAAAATATCCATGGTTCGATCGTGGTTGTTCTCTGACCATTCAGGCTAGACGGCGATTGTGAGACGTGTTAAATTATTCGGAGGTGTGGAAAAATCTCTCTGATACGAGCTATCACTTCTCGCTATTTTCCATTCAGCTAGAATCGTTTGCAGGGAAATACTCTTCTGGTTACAAATAATATAAGAACTTATTCTTTTTATCGTAAGTGCACAGAGCTACTCTTTGGTCTATGACCTAACGTTTAGTACACAATAAATCATCGTCGCTCTTGCTCAAAAAGAGCATCCTCTAAACACTTCTAGATAAATTACACTCATTCACAGCATGCTTTTCCTCTTAAATTCGACTATTTGGAATGTCTCTTGTGTCAATATATAAACAACTGAAAAGGTTTCATCGTCTTTATGGCTAATGAACTCTCTCTCCACCATTTACCCCATTGAAAAATTACATCAACCCGCGAATTCTTGCATTTCCTCATCTCCCTTCAGGTGTCTCAGAGAAACTTATGACCTGTTGTCCTGGTTAAAAAAATAAATGGAGCTCAAGTGTGTTGTGTGAAATTTGTGTAATGGGCTCCTAAATACTAGCTCATAGGAGACAACATTGAGATAGTTCCTCGGGGGATGGCGATTATGTTTTGTGCGGCTGTGTGCTTCGCGTAGCTGACCGCGCCCCCTCGTTCACTATATAATCATGCCTTCAATCTGCCTTTTCCCTCAGTGTTTTAAAGCACGAATATGTCCAAACTATCTCCGAAAACAAGAGCCGCCACCACTCTGAACTTCTAAACTATCGCCCATTGAAGGCTCTCACTTGTATTCTATCTAAGATCTTTGAAATCGTTCTCAACTATCACTTCTGAAACCATTTGGAAATCTCTCTTTCCCTTCTTTCCGATCACCAGTGCGGCTTTCGGCGCTAGAGGGTGCTACTAGCGGATATACTTTCTTTTCTTTAGGATTGATTTTCCGACTTTCAGGAACTACGGGGAGACTTGCGTTGGGGCGCTTGACATATTCAGTGATACAGGGAATAGATATGGCAAGGCATCACTGCTCTCCAAGCTTCCCTCCTTTTGGTTTCCTGCCTCCTCTTTGCTTCAATATCGCCCAATATCGGTTGTTGTTGATGGTGGTAAAGCTTTCTGTGAGTGAAATAGTAGTGACCCTTAGTAGATTCTTTGTACTGTATCTCCAACTTGTAGTCGTAGCTTTTAATTTGAGATGATAGGCTCATAACTTTCTGCCATCTAATTCGTGTCTGTCGATACCCACTCTGCTCGCCTCCGTGACTCTTCATGACTCTCTCTTTCTGTTCATTCTGTTCGCGTGACTTGTCGCTCCCCTCTTCGTGGCTTTGATCTTGTAGAATTTGCTTCCTCTCTCTCTAAATCCTTCCCTCGTGACACTTTATATTTCTAGCTAATATGGCATAAATCATCATATTCCGTGTAGTAGGTCTGTTTACTATGAACATAAACCTTTACGTGTAAATAATTATTCAAATTCTTTATAAAACCCATTACTACAAAATCTCCCTCTCTAAAGACATCCTTCTACTTTCCATTATCACTCCCTCTCACCCTTTATAAGTATACCTCCACGCGAGTACACACTTTTGATACCATAGTACCTCACACTCCCTTACATATCTTTTATCGTATGGTTTTTCTCTAGTCTCTTTCTGCCCGTCGAATTATAATATCCTTAGGCTATATATATACTTTAACATAAACTAAAATATAAAAAATTTGATTTTGGAAATCACCTTATATCACTACTGAGTTGCTGATATGGCTTTATAAGGCCTCAAGAAAAACTTAGAGTTTCATTTATTATAGAATGAGTCTGGAGAACTCTCTTTTTACATCTTTCATCTAGTTCAACCAGTAATATCAAAGTAGTATCTAATCGTTCGGCACTGTTCAGGAAGTACTTTCATTATCCTGAGGGGTCGGTTGTCAACCCAGCTTGTGGAGTAAAGGTAGAGTACAAAGGCCAAATAAGTTATTAAAACTTATTTCGTGACCTTCCAGTTCACTTGATCACTCCTAATACTATTGTGATCGAGGGAACGGAATAAAACAAGACAGACTCGCGTACTAGTCAATGTATGTGTGTCTTATATAAGATCCCAGCGCGTAAACAGGTGAGACGCGAGTGGAGACGTGAATTGTTCTCCGGCGATCTGAAAAACAAACACTTTGCACGAAGAAGCATCGTAGGACAAAAGGATGCCGCAAGTACAAGGAGGAATGCTTGAACAACTGTCCAAGCCATGAACGGTATATAAAGTGGAGAAGTTAGAATAATGATAATCCAAGCAAGCTGTCGCTGCGGTGCTTCTGTCTGCCTTGCACCTCTGGTCTTGACTGGAGATGTGTGTCTCTCCTCATTAGTATATCGGGAAGAGCAAATGCTTATATATGTATGCTACACATCTTGACACATATTTAAGGAAAGGTAGCCAATCAATAGAGCGACGATCAATATATAGAATGTTACACTCTTTATATAGACGAGATAATAACTTTTAGGAGAGGGACAAGACACCCACCTCCTTGAAAAGGGATCGTGTCTGTGAGTGGTGGTTGAAAAACTGTGATCTATAATATAATACATGATAATTGATAATAATAATAATAATAATAATAATAATAATAATAATAATAATAATAATAATAATAATAATAAAATACACCAAACAAATCCACACGCCACTAACAGAAAACTATAAGACGTAGAACGCCAAACACACTTTAAACACATCCACCAGATAAAACCAGAAATTCAACTCCCTACCAAGAATAACCGACATCCCTTGACCAAATTAAGATCGGCCACCACCCTAACTGTACATATTACACACCATCATTCACCTCAACCAACTACTAAAATATCTGTTTCAAACTCGTAACCAGTTCCCGGAAGACACATCCCACTTTCTGCTTTCTTTTCTATCTAACTCTCAACCCAGAGCAATCTGGAACATTTCACCTCTGGAAGGTCTCTGGAGGAGGCCGGTTGTGTCGGCGAGGTATTTGAACAAGGTATGGCCTCGCCCTCGTCTGAGGTGAGAAAGTAAAAAGGAAGTGTTATATTATATATATACTATATATATAATATATATATATAATATATATATATATATTAATATTATTATAATTATATATAATATATTAGTATATATATACTATATATATATTATTATATATATATACTGATATATATATATATTTATAATATATATATATATTATATATTTGCGATGTGTACCGGAACTGAATTTTTTGGTTCCTACCGGAACTTGGATTAAGCCGGATCATAAAAAAAGTTCCGGGCCGGAACCGACAATTTTAACATGAAACTTCCTTTAACTATAAAGAATGTAAAAAGATCAATCTGATATTCATTTCATATTAAAATATAAATATAGTATACTATATTATAGTATTATTTATATCTATTATATTATTATACTATATATTATATATATATTATATTTATAACTTATTATATTTCATTCGACGGATAATACTGGGAAAGTTGATATATAATTTATAGCTATATATATATATATATATATATAGTATAGTATATATATTTATATTATATATATATAAGATATATTATACTTATTTTGATAAAATTTTATTCATTAATGTGATTACAGATTTGTCATAATGGTTACCTGGGAAATTGTTCTCGAATGCACAACTTATAAGGTTTTTCATTATACATATATTACTCAAACTTTAATAGAGCTTAAAATATGCTACAAAAAGAATAAAACCAGGTAGTTCGACCAAAACATTAATACAACGTCACTTCTAAACATATTGGAAATCTTCACGAAGAGAATATTCGAAGTCAAAATTGGATTAAAGGGAGATTCCTGTATTTTGTAGAACACTGACACCCAAAAGAGCGAAAATAAAGCTTGTGACAAGTGACTCTTTGGGAAAATCTTTTTCCCCCCCCAAAATTGCCTCATATCAATGACCCAATCACAGGCCTTCTACAGAAAATATAAATTTTATGCAATTGGATAACAAGTCCAGTTCCACAACTCACTAGAGAAGAGCAGGGCTCATAGAGTGTTGACCATCTTCCCAAATATTTCGTTTATAATTAACTAGTAGAAAATATTTCTTTTTTTTAGAGATGATGTTACCAACTACATACAGTAAATTGCAGATCAGCGTATTTGTGATTGAGTTATATCAGGAACCAACTATATTTCTCTAACTTCAGATATATGGATAGCTAAATATTCAAACGGGTCATTTATTTCTTTAACTATTCACTGGCTTACAAGTCAGTGATTAAAATTTGGACTATGTTTTCCAACGCGATATGCAAGTGCCAATGAAATAAAATTGATATAAAATATATATATATATATTATATATATTATATAAGGGTAATTTTTTTAGTAAGTTGTGTGTATATATATTTGTATTTATTTTTGGTATTATTATACTTAGTGTGGTGTAGTATATATTTATATGTGGTTGTCTCTATATATATTCTAGTATATATATAGTATATTAATTTTGGATTTTGAATTTGCATTTAATGAGTATGCGTATTATCCTTATTTGAGTATGATTTGAGTAACTTGTATTTCAATTAAGTATGTAGTATGTAATACATGATGT